>JAYMSW010000854.1:0-19192 GCA_036897725.1 Erodium texanum | reverse complement strand
CATTACCAAAACTAAGTGAAAAGAAGAGTACCTGAGCTGAGATTTCCTCAGCGGCGAACTGCTTCCCGATGGCTGGGCAGTCGAGCTTCACATTCCCATTATCGTCCTTGACGACGCGATAAGAGACCTGCTTGGCCTCCTCGTCCACCTCCAACATCTTCCTCCCGATAAACCTCTTCACCGAGAAGAAAGTGTTCTCGGGATTGACGACGGCCTGGCGCTTGGCGATCTGGCCCACCAACCTCTCCCCGGTCTTCGTGTAGGCCACGACGGACGGCGTCGTCCGCTGCCCCTCGGCGTTGGTCACGATCGTGGGCTGCCCTCCTTCCATGGCCGCCACTGCCGAGTTCGTCGTCCCCAGATCGATCCCCACCACTTTTTCACACACCACCCTCATCGGACCACCACTGTACCGTCTCCGCAGAGCTTTGCTGGTCCTCAGAGCCTTCCCAAAGAAAGCCGTACTCGGAGCAGATGAAGCAGAGCTCCGCATGTTCGAGTTCTTCCCGAACCCGACACCTCCGAGAACGTGAACATGCGTAGTTGACGAAGCCATTCCAAGGATTATCGACACCAAATTGAGAAAAAAAATCCTTAGCAATTAAACCGAAGAGAATTGGGGAATTTGAGTCCCTATACTCAGCTGATGCTTAGTGAAAGAAAATGGTTAGAAAGAGTCCGTGTGTTGCTGATTGGAATACGGACCGAGTAAGAAGAAAAAGACTTTTGCGAAAAGTCGAGAAGCATATCGAAGAGTTTAAGGAAGAGAAGGTAGTGCGACGTGGACAGACTCCAGAACCCTCTCTTGATCTTGACGGGCTGGGCCTTTCTCAGTCCGTCGATTCTAGCCGGATCCAGATAGTTCGGTTCAACTGATCCCTTCTTCGCCCACATTTTAAACTGGGCCTGGCCCATGATACACGTTACATAACTATATTAACTGAAAATATATTTAGACCAGGAAATGTTTCAGGGATTTGTTTTATGTGCTTGGCAGTTGGCACAACAAATAAATATGGTACATTTGCATAGTCACCCTACTAATATCATGATACACACTTCCTCCTCGGACACTAAGTGTGCAATGCCATGAATAAGTTCTGCTTCCGAGCATGCTCCGGGATAAGTCGATTCACTGTATCGGATGGTAAGTCAGCAAGCTCTGCAAACAAAACACAACGGAAAAATGAAGATGAGAATCAACAATTGGACGAAACGTACACAAGTACTTTCAAAGAATGAGCCCTACAGTATCTAACTTTAGGTTGCAATGTCAGTTTAGGGTTATGTAGCCGATTGAGTGAACGTACCTTGAGGTTTGAAATTGAAGAGTGGAGGAAGAGGGCGGCCATTTGGAAGTCTAGTGTTTGGGTCTCTGAGCTCATCAAAGAACGGGTGAACACAAGCTTCCAACTGTGGTAAGAGCAAATAATAACGGTGCTTAGTACTTTAACACTTCATCGCTAAACATGACTGAAACGATGTGGACGTTGAACTTACGGCCGTGCATTGCAAATTGGGAGAGAATACTGGAAAAATCTACAGACAAGATCCACTGCCTCTGGAGGCAATCTTTTTTGGAGAACCTGAAGATTAATGTCCAAAGTAAATATCCCTTCACAAACCAACTAGTACAAAAGAAAAAGAGAGAGAGAGAGCCTATGTTACATGCAATCAAGATGTGGGGAAAAGCGAATCCATGGAACATTACCCAACAGCTTAGGAATTGTAGAGATGGAACCGACGTAGGCAATAAAAATACAAAGATAGTATTTCAGGTGCGAGATGATAGATACCTTGTGCCATGGATGGGGCTTTATCTGTGGGAACATAAATTCAGTATAGTTTGGATTCATGCACTTTATCTCCTCTCTGGTTGGTGTTCCCAAGACCTGGATAGCAATGTAAAATACATATAAATAGTATTGTTTGAAAGGGACAGCTCATCAACTAGTTTCACCCCTGAATGTCTCTTTTAACAACCCCTCAGTTCCAAGAAACAAAATATATACCTTTAATACCAAAACTTTAATTTCTTTGTTTGAAACATTACAGTACATATATTGAATTTTGGCATCCAAACCAGCCAACATTTATATAAATTTTACATTGTGCTTAAGAAAGAAATTTCTAGAGATGGGAAAGCAGATAATATCACCTTAAAGATCTCAACTAATTGGTCAACTCCACTTTCTCCCGGAAACAAAGGCTGTGCGAGATGGTTATAATAAATCAAATAGTTTGACAAAATAAAAGGAAAAAGTTGAAACAAAATTATAGTTGTATAGGTTAGAGAACCAAATCACCTGCCCAAGAAGTAACTCTGCCATAACACAACCAGTAGACCATATATCTATAGCTGTAGTGTACTCAGTGGCACCAAATATGAGCTCAGGAGACCGATAATATCTTGAGCATATATAAGAAATATTCGGTCCTCCTTTCACCTGATATAATGGAGAAGAAAAAGAAAGGAATTGAAGCAAAGCTAGAACAGCAAACCAACAAAAAGTGCTGTGGCAGCATTACAAAACTTACCAAAACTTTTGCACTCCCAAAATCACATATTTTTCACCTGATGAGTATGTGGATTCACCTAAAAATGAAGAAATGGAGACTCAGTCCTCTAAAGGAAAACATTAAAGAATTTGTTTGTAGCCCTCTAAAAGAAAAGACTGCCAAATGTCTGCAAGTGGAAGCGTCACCACAATTCACCAGAGAGGGATGCGAAGTGAGGATAAAAAGAATCAGCAACAGAGAATTCAATGTTCCAAGAGCAACAATCAAATGTCCTTTTGGGGTCCATGAAAATCCTCAGAATATATGAACTCATAGAAAGTGTCATGCTACATATACATTCTTTTATGATAATTGTTAACTTGATATAGCACTTATCTTTCTTCAAGGATTTGTTCATTTAAGGTATGCAATCAGAATGATGACAATTACATGCATGCACCTGTGCGCAGAATTTAAGAGTTATATACTACTAAACAATGGACACTAATGGGTATGCTCCCCATTAGCAAATCAGATCTTATCCATCCATAAACATCAGGAAAAGAAGATCTTACCAGTAAGTTCTGAGGTTTAATATCACGGTGACAAATGCCAATGCAATTATGTATATAAGCAATCGCCCTGCAAATCTGTCAACCCAAACAAAGACATAAACAACCAACTGTATACTGTATGAATCTAAAAATGGATGATCAATACGTTGAGAAAGACACAGAAATGTTGATTCATTAAAAAGTACTTCCTCTATAAGTTATGACACCACTATAGAGAAGGGATAAATGATTAATCAAGGGACTAATGTGAACTTCAAAACTGGTTCCGGAAATCAGGCTTCAGAATTTCAACACTGAAAATGGCTTGCTTCTGGACTCTGAACACAAATATTTTGCATGGCTGTTTGTTTCACGCAATGAAAAACACTGATATTCAAGTTGCATCACTACAAAATTGTAAACCACTTGTTTTCTTACATAAATGCGGATTCTTAAGAAAGTTACGGATTACGTGATTACAAAAAGAGAGAAAAAAATCAGAGGCATTCAGTATACGGTGAGAAATATGCTTACATGCATAACCAAATACGATTTACAAATCACTATACCTGATATGTGTAGAGCTTGACATATATTAATGGCATTTTCTGGTTCATCCTGATGTAGTGTCTTGCAATTCGATTCACTGTTTCAGGAACATACTCAAGTACAAGATTTAAGTAGACCTCCTCCTTGTGAGTTGTTGAGAAAAAATAGAGTTTAAGGGCAACGACATTTGGATGGTCCAACATTTGCATAATCTGTAACTCCCTGTTTTTGTAGCGCTTGTCTTGCAACACTTTCTTGATAGCAACTATCCCTCCAGTTTCTCTACATTTAGCCTGTGTGAAAGAGACTATTACAACACAAAACAATAGCACTAACAGTAGAGTAAATATTCAATCACTCAGATCTGCTTACTTGGAAAACAACACCAAAAGAACCGGTCCCAACTACATGTTCTGATATGTAACTGACTGACTGTCAAACAGAAAAGCAACACAATTTCTAGTAAGATACTAGATGTGTAATTAAATACGGTTATTCCACAAATAAAAATTCGTCTAACCTGTTTGGATTGGCCATTTCGTCCTCCCAAAGTAGTTCTTATCACATGTCCAGTTTCAGCACCCACATCATCAATTATATCAGTTTCACTGTGCTGCAATATATAAAATAGTAAGAGCTGCTGACAGCTGATTGCCTTTGCAAATTATCAAACTGCTTTGGAACCCAATGCTTAAGTACAATTCACTCCGGATGACACCATAAGCAAGCCTCAACAGAGAACTAACAACAGAAACTAAGAAAAAAAATTCAAATGAGTCAAGCTTACCCTGTCATCATCATGGTCCACCTTGCCCCTCAATCTCATCTCATGTATCTCTCTACCAAGCCAGTCAACAGAACCAGATGAACCTTTGTAGCCATTGGCAGTCCTAGAGCTGCCAATTCCCCCATTTCCTAGGCTGGCAGACTCCATTAATATGCCTGAAAACTAAAATTGAAGCCAACACTTGCTACCATCAGTACACTTCCATAGTCTGATTCCCACCTCATCCAAACGTCTGTCTTCCTGGTATGATTACCAAATCAGTGTTAAGGATCAAACATAAAAGATATAGATTAAAAATTCATGGTGATTTTATTAGAAACTGTACATATGCTGACAGTTTGAAGTTACAGGAGTATAACAAAGAAAAACAAAGGGTGAAAGTGTATAAATCAATTAGATTACACTCTGTTTTAACACTTGATTAGAGAATGCATGTGCACCATACTCTGGCAGACAATATCTAGAAAGAAAAAAAGAACATAGGCCATCATTATATGGAAAATAAAGAAACTCTCAATCAAGAACCCCTTTCAACAGGATTCCACGATAACTTTCTCATTCCATCTATCCAGAAATAATAAAGCCGAAGCCATTAATGTACTATGTATCCAATGCTTAACAAAAACACATCCTAAATTTAAATAATGGAACTATAATGCAACTTAAGCTATCCGCTCTATGATAGTGAAGTGTAAGCACAAGTTAGCCAAGTGGAGAATCACCAGGAAGAAGAAAACAACTGTAACTTTAGGAAAGACTATAAATGCTAAAGCATATGTTATGGTAGACAAGGAATCAAGTAAGATGTGTCTATAATATTGAAAAGCATGACTGGTTTAGTACCAGTTTAGTCTGGATTCAGGTGCCAACTTCAACTGAATTTTGATGTTAGGTTCGACCAGATCTTGGTACCAACTTAGGATGGATTGTTGTCAGACATTATCTGACATAGTTACACCTTTTCAACGCTTTAGGTCCTTACAGATGGGTTTAGCATGGTCCGACATGTCTAAGTATTATAAGGGCTATCCGTTCTATATGAATAAATTTTGTAATTGGTGATATATAAAATTAGCCGCAATCGATTACCTTCAAAACAAAAATATTTTAACAGTATCTTTATATATTTACCAGCCAACGTCTCAAAATGACAATTCACCGATATTTCTTTTAAAAAGCTGTCGTCCTTACTTGTGTTTGTAGAAATCATTTTTTTTTTGGGTTCAAAAACAGGTTCTCATTACTTTTTAGTTTGTGTTATTAGATATTTCATTTTACTAGTACACAAACTCGTCGAAATGAATCAGAATTGATCCGCTGCATTTCCATGTAGCAAATCTAATGTCCTTCGACGCAGATAAAGAACACAAAAACGTAAAAACCATATTTGGACCCAAAAAAAATGCAACCACAAAAATTGTTAAGAAATTGCAAACAAAAAATACAATAGATACATATGTACAATAATTTACTTTCAAGTATTAAGAAAGATGGACCAATACAAAACCTAATTCCTCAATCTTCCCTCTCCAAATATTCATTTTAATCAACATAGTACCAACATGTTCCCAACACCACAAGAAAATATGAACTAGACAGAATATGTACTTGTGATACTAAAACCAAACGACAATGCACTTAATATACTCATACCAATTGAATTTTTTTTTATGTATATTTCGTGTACTTCCAATAATGCCCTTGCAAATTACAAACAGGGCCTACATAGAGACGAGCAAACATGGCACGTAGATTCATCCAAAATATTCATCCACACTTGACATGAACAAGAGTCAATCCATAGAACCTGTCAAGAGATCACATATCTATTATCCTAAAGCTGATTAAGACACTGAAACTCTTCTCCCAATCAAACAGCCCTAAACACAAGTTGGGCCATACACCAATATTATCCCGTAGCAAACTTCCTGAAGGCATTCACATAATTGGACTAAAACAAACTCAGGCAGCAACTCGTTATCAGGTTTATATTTACACGTCAACTCAAGGAAGAAAGCCACCTAAGAAAACCAAATTTCCTCATGCACAAGTGAGCCCTTGACAGGATATGCACGTAGCTTCGGCAAAAGGCAACTTGGCCCTACGATCCATGATGGTGAAACCTGGGGTGTTATGTATGATTATAACGTTACTATATATATATATTTATATTACTTTCCTCCTTTGAATCCTACTATGAGCTGTCTTGGACAAGTTATGGATGTATATCAGACCACCATGTACTGAAATGTCTGTGTCTGTATCACCCGACTTCCCTTCAAGGTCATCCAAAAGAAACTTTTTTTTATCTGCCGAACTTTTTTTTAACACCTGACAATCTGTCTGTCTAGCACATGCATGTTGCAAAATTGCAAGAGACAAGCACACTGCAAATTAACCCAAGAATCAAGTTATTGAAGTATCCTACAGGAAGTTACTTTTGATTAATAGATAAACATTTTACTTCTACGTAATATTGTACAATGCACTAAGGAAAAAATAAAAGGTTTACCAACTTCAATATCACTAAGAGCCCGAACCTGACTTTTGCACCCAAACTTGCTTCTGCGAATTCACCAAGGAAAATTGAAGTACTCAGCACGGTGCACTAGTATATAAATACAATGCAACTTTCAGAAAAGAAGAAGACTTAAGAGAAATCACCTCATGGGACCCGTAACCAGAAGCACCTCCTCTTTTTGAAGGCTTCCCATCATGCACACCCGTGGCATCAGCATCCTTCACACTGTGGATTGGACCTCTACGTCCAACATGTTTATAGGAGCCTGCGTGAAATTCAAATATCATTGTGTATGCAAATTGGAATTGGAAGGAAAATGTGTATATTTCACATTGCACACTTGCAGCTAACCATTATCAATAGAAGAGTGACCACTTCCAATTCCAAGGGTTTTAACTTCTCCACTTCTTACACTTGACATGTCAAAGTGCATATCTCCATGATTTCCTGACAGATCATAAGCAGATTTATTTTACATATGCATCAAGGAACAAGTCACTTTCAAACTAATGCCTATATCATATGGACAGACCATCCCAAACACGACTAAATGAAGAAGATAAATATAGCCGCACCTTCTGAAGAATCAAATGGTGCCTGTGTAGACTGAGAAGCAGAGGATGATAATGACTCATCGCTTGCATGTGATCCTTCTGAACGGCGAAGTGTCCATACACCACGTTCAGTTCTATCTTTATTTCTGGTGCGCTTTTCCTGTTTCTCACAGAAACCATGCATATCACTCCCAGAACCCTTATCATCAACAGCCCCATTGGTATCCTTCAAAACCATAGGCACATATGAGGGCCGAGGAGGTCGCCTCTCCTTCTCTGAATTTGTGGTCTGGATCTGGTGCTCAAATTGACGAGAATCATTGTTTTGAAGTATGCTTCTGATTATCCTCCCATTGCCTTCTCGTCGCTGGTTCTGCTTGAAAGCATTTGAACCCACTAAAGTTTTCACAGTAGGTGCTACGCTGTGCTGCTGCAAGATGCCACCAGGAACCTGTGCACGAAGTTGCAACGGGTTGAATTATAAAAAAAATACACATAAATACAAGGAAAATATGTTGGTTCACATATAGCATATGGCATTTCGAACATGATCTGGATGTTACTGATTTTCAAGTGTCGATGTCTAAACCGTATCAGTGGAATGAGATAATTGGCAGACTGCACTTAGGACTAGAGTTGGTAAACTGTACGTGTGTGCCGTGTTGAAGGTTGAGTCATGCTATATACAAGAACAAGTATACATGTTTAGTAACCATGTCCACATGTTAGAATCATGGCATACAACACACCACACATAACATGTCTAAATCAATGGCAGTCCTCTAAAACTCGAGGAAGCTGCTAGGGTAGTACTTAGGAGAACTCAGCAAAACTCGTTTTGTATATTATATTAATATATATATATATATATATGTTAACATCTTTAGCATTAAAAAAAACATGAATTTTGGGCTCAGACTTTAGCCAATACATGATGCAACCTAAACTTAATATTTTTTTTAGCCCATAGAAATAGAAGCCTAAGCTCAGTTTTCATTTCTAAACCTACCCTCCCATCTTGGAGCTCTAGCAGCCACTCATCTTTCATCTGGAACTAGCAGTCATTCAACACATCTTCATTTTCTTCCAAATCTCAGCGAGATCTGCCAAGTTGACCAGCGTCATCTAAGTTTATGACCGAGTTGCACTTCTTGGATTCCCGAGTACTCGGGAGTTTTAGAACACTGATAAATGGGTAAGGTTGACAAGACAACTATAGCATGTTTTACAAGACTAAACATGTTTAAGAATTAAGGTTACTGATTTTGGGTTGGCACAACACAAGTCAATACGTTTAAGACAACACAAGTCAGCTAACATTCACAATTCTTTCTCCTACCATAATCATTCAATGTGACATGGTTTACAATCATTTTTGCAATCCTTTTGCTGCAAGGCCACATGACACTATGACAGAGAAGAAAATAAGCCCTCAACAAAGAGATATTAGGTGGAAGTGAAACACTTACATTGGAAGTTTCTCTTTCTTTCCCTTTCAGAAGCAGCACTTTCTTTTTGCCCATCTCTGCTTTTCCAGGAACTCCTGATCAAAGGTTGTTGACAGTAAGAACACTTGTTTAAATTCCAGTAAGAAGTACATATTAACCTCTCCAAAAAAGACTGCCATATTAACCTCTCCAAAAAAGACGACCAGCACATATTAAGGAAAGTTCAAAAATAGGTGAACAACTAAAAACAGAAAGATATCCATGGAAAGTCAAAGCAACATATGGAACAGATGAAACAATAATGCTTATGACATATAATATTGCCTTTGCAAGATAAAGATTTAAATAAGGAAGAAACTACAAAGGACACAAGATCAATAATATCTTGCCAGTATACATCCTATATATTGTAAAGTTATACACGCTGCAAATGCTATCCACCAGCAAATCCAAATTAGTCTGAGAGAATGCCCATATTTTGAACTTCACGGCAGCGTGAAAGTTACAACTTCAAATGTCTTGAGGTAATTTATTCAATCTTGATTATGAAGCATGCATTCAGGTGTTTTAAGTCACATTGTCGCAACACTAAAATTGCCAAATTTCGGTAAAAAAAAATCGTATCGAGTTTAAGGGCATACCAGTTTCTCCTTTCCTAACTTCGGTACCAACTGCAGGAGCTAATGTGATAGACTTGTCAGAAAGCTGCTGTTCATCTCGCTTGGGAACAAGAATATGAGTTGGCTTGTCTTTCCCACCAGGACTTTTTACAGTGTCCCTCATAACATACTGTCCCAATGGATAGGAAAAAGAATTAATAAAAAATAAAATAAAACCCATGTTTCATACATCTACCATCTTACAACCTAGTTTCCTCCGGTGAATTTAGCCACCCAATAAAGGAAAAATTCCAACTACAAATGACTAGTGCATATTCATAGAAACTGGAGAAGGAAAACACCCCTATACTGCAGTGCAAGGCATAAATACCATTTTAGTAGAAACTCTTTTCTTCTCTGGTCCCCGTTTGAAGGGGGCTGAACTTGGACTTCCAACTGATGAGCCACCAGCTCTTCGGCTCGGTTTTCCATTGGACAAAGACCTCTGTCAGCAAATATGTGGCACATTCAAATAGTTTCATGATAGGCTCTTTTGACCGTATGTTACAGTAAATATAACAAAAAGTGTATACCAATTAGCTTTCTTAAAGAGAATTATCAGCTATAATGGAAAATCCAATTGACATTTTTGAAAATGAAACAATACCGAACCAAGCTGACAGATGCATTGTCACTTGTCTGGCTGCCCCGGTATTAATATTGTCAAATCAAAAGACACCCATCCTTCCTCAAACCCCAAATTTCTGCTTTGCAGAAAAAGCCCATGAATCCAATGTTTATTTGTATTGGTCATATTTCCTTTTTCGGAAAAATACTATTATTATTTTTTTGCAAATCCTATTCACATGTCTAGTTCAGAATTCCAGCTCCAAGCATTTATACACCTACCTATACAACAACAAATAACATCACTCAAATTTTTACTTGACTAATAGTGGCCCAGTCAGTATGGAATCTATGAACTAAGATTTCCCCGAACATATTCAGCTTTGAGCTCCCAAATCTAATGAACAGTTAAATTGCAACTGCCCAGAGATTAATAG
This sequence comes from Erodium texanum, assembly GCA_036897725.1. NCBI lineage: Eukaryota > Viridiplantae > Streptophyta > Magnoliopsida > Geraniales > Geraniaceae > Erodium > Erodium texanum. Next base: position 8,617 of record JAYMSW010000854.1, on the reverse strand, counting down.
AGTGGATAGCTTACAAACCCTATATTGTACAATAGCAAACTAATACACATCAACACTGATAGTGATCGACAATCTGAAATGCATATACACTAAAGAGGAAAAGTAACGAATTGATGTTGCTTGATTCCCTTTATCTTATCCATAAAGGTAAAGATATATATACCCGAGATCCACTCTTTGCAGCTCTTTTCTGACGGACATAATCCATTAAAGGTGTGACAATAGGAGTGTCTTTCAAAGCACCTACAGAATTTAAACATCAAAAATTCATTCAAAACCTCACATGAACTGCATTATTCTGTCTCTTTCGTTTCTAGGTTTTAATGTAATACGTCAGATTTCTGCATGCATCTATATTCCAGAACATTTTTAACTACTAACCAGCCTTTTCTGCTTCTCTTCTCTCGAGCTGTATCTCTGCACTAGGAAGATTCTCAACCGGCTTTGCAAGACATTCAAGAAAATCCAGATACTCGGGATCTAAAGGTTCACAAAGGAATACTAGCATTTATAAATAAGGAAATTAAACCATAAACAACAGCAAATGGAACACATACATGTCACAATTTTATTATGAAACAATGTGTTGGTACCTTTCAATATGGTCCCTTCACGACCATCTTTTTTAGGCCACTGCTTCGGAACTTGTTGTGATGGAGCATACTCAACAATGGTTTTAAACTGAGTACCTAAAAGGACAAGGTGGGAGATTCGAGCAGATGTCAAACCCTGCTAAATTTGTCATTGAAGGAGAAACGAAACAGACAAGAACATGAAATGAGACACACTCTCCAACAAAAGCTCAGAACCTTATAAATTTTCAGAAGATTGAGCTTCATTAACATATCGTGGGTAAAATGCAAATAGACGTAAAACATTTTTAGCAATTTAGCCGATGCCATCAAAATACATGTTCGTGATTACCTTTCTCATTAACGAATACATGCCCGTCAAAGAACTCAGCAAACTCAATAACATCCTCTGGCCTTTTGAAATCAATATAAGCTCTAGAGTGCAATTGATGCTTGTGGCTGTAAAACAATTTGAAAAAAATAATGAGAAAGGAACATCACCAGAGAACTTTCTTTCAGAATGATAATAAACCACTATAGCATCATAATGGCATTACATTGTCAAACCAGACATGGAAAACACGGTCCCAATAAGTATACGTGCTTAAAAGTGAAACACAACTTTAAAAGATACGAATAATTCTTTGTGGGTGCATTGTATAGGAAGAAAAATCAAACATAAAACCATGGTTTGGAAAAATCACAATAACAAAGGACGACATCTACAAATGACAATAAAGAAAGGACCACAACAAAAATAAATGAAACTAATAAGTTGCCACGAATAGATCTTACACCCCAACTTATAGACATATCACAAAATTCAAAACATGGAACAATCCTTCAATAACATTGAATTAAACATATTCCCTAAGCCCCGCCCCATGGGTAATTCCATCAGATATGCAGATATAAATGAGCTGATGATTTTGGGCTATGGTTAGAGCATTCTTTACTCAGCCTTCTTAACCCCTTCAGTGACTACAGACTGGACAATCGCACAATATGTCAATAACCCACATAAAAACCTTTTGATCATATATCACTCGATGACGACTGAAGATTTCATTTCCATTTCACCTCATTGTATTCACTAAATCCCAACATACATATCAACATACTTGTACCATGTGCTCACAGATTTGTACAACATGTGTACATATCAACATACTCCAAACTTCTAGCATTTTCACTAACCAAAGCAACTCCATCAACAAAGTCTGGTAAATAAATTGAAACAGTACATACGTAGGATAAGCATATTTCCAAATTGTCATGAGAGATTAATGGTGTTTCAGTAAATTACAGCACAGCCATTAGCAACAATCCATCAAGTAAGTGGAAACAGTGTATGGAAGTCAAATTAGCTACCCAATTAAGTACATAAAAAATAAAAAAGAACCATAATCACAGACAAAAATAGAGCAACCTGTTCTTGCCGGGACGGAAAGAGACCCAGTTGTAGCGCCCGGCGAACGAGCCATCGATTTGCCCCATGAGCGTGTCCTGCGTAATCGTAGGCGGCAAGTGTCGCAGCACAACCTTCGTCCGATCTAATGATCCCTTCATGCCTCGCGGGACCAAGTAAAAAAAGATAAACCAAAACCCTAGAAACTAATGGAATTTCCAATGCTCGACTCGCCAAATTGGTTGAAGAACTGAAAAACCCAGGTGCAATTACGTCTTCTTCGAGGGCAGTTGTGGGCGATCAGAGTGGATTCCGAACCCTAATTTCGAATTGTCCCCAAATTTCGCCATGCATGGAAGAGAGAAAGCGAAAAGGGCTAGTTTTTAGGCAGAGAAGGAGAAAAGGGAGGTTATGATCTCATGTGTGGGTGAGTATGTGCACGCTTCTGTTCTATGCTTGTATATTCTATGTATGTACTGGCGTGGACCGAGGCTACACTACTTTATTTATATACATAAATGCATCTTTTGCGTTTTTAAATTAATTATTTTTTTAAAGGTGAATTTGCAATATATATATACACTTAATTTATATCCTAAAGAATTTGTAGTGTTTCTCTAATGGGTTATGTTTTTTATATGTATAGAAAACGCATGGTTTTGTTGTGATTTATGTTTATTTTGATGATATAATTGGCCTTATTATAATTAAGATTAATTATTAATCAAAAATAATAATTAAGATTGGTTATGTTTCATAATTAAGATAGGTTTTACATGTTGCACAAATTGGATTTACACTAAAACATCTACCAAACATCTGCATGCATTATATGTGTTATTTCTACGATTGGATTGCTTTGTGTGGTTACAACCTTGAATTATGATTAATAATTTGATTTTATACCACTATTATATAATGATTTTTTTCTATTATTATTTCATTATCATTATAGAGTTAAAAAAAATACATCTATCATCGATGACATTCGTTTGCACATACTAACATATAATTTGCTCAAACTTAATAAAATATCTTTACACACTATTACTCAATAGGTGATGGGTTTTTTATGTCACAAATATTGTTTGGAAATTGAAAAGGTTGCTTTCTTTAGGTATTGGTTTTAATAAGTTGGTCAAAGTGAGAATGGTCCATGATGGAGAGAGATTTACAGTTGTTGGTTGCTGCCATATTGCCACCATGTGATGAAAGTCCACCAAAAGATTCAAGATTTTTATTTTATTTTGTGAAATTTGATGGGGGTTAAATATGATGAGATGTGGGGGCTAAAAGAGAAGAGTTTTGGTGAATTGAGAGAGTATATATACAGCAAAGCAAAGGATCTAAGAGTCCTCTTTTGGTAGGGCACTGGCTCTTTACAGTCTTCTCCTCCCCACAGCCACTACTGTGTGTTGTGTGTACCAATAAAAGGGGCAGAGAAGACACAGCTGTGACTCTCTTCTCTTTCTCTTCTATATTGAATCTCTCTGCCCACACACACTCTTCAGCTCTCTATCATCACTGTAGCTCCTGTAAGCGCATCTCTATCACTCTCTCTTTATCTCTTCATCTATTTTTCTATGCGTTTGTTGATGTTTGTGGTCTCTAATCTGTGTTCAAATCTATTTTGATTGATGGATTTTGTTGTTCTGGTGAATTTGGAAATGGGTTTTGTTGTTCTGGTGATTTTGAAACTGGGTTTTGTTCATTGGATTGGAACAGTTAAAGCTGGGCTGCGATGGGGGAGAGAATCCAACCAGGGAGTTATTTCCAGTACCCTCCCTCTGCTTCTCCTCACAGATCGTCTTCTCTACCTCCTTCAGATCGAGAAAGGTCAGTCCTTTTACACTCCGGCAGTGAATTTCGTTTCTGGGTTGGGCTTCGATGTTGTTTTTGTACCTGTACAGCAAAATCTGGTTATGGGTTTGATACCATTTGTCCTACGGATTAATGATGAATCCCCTGTTGAAAAGACATGATAAAAATTCCTGCAAAGATGCATCATTTGTGTTTGTACTCAACTCTGTTCATTTTTGTTCATGTGCTTCATCAAACAACCCCAAAATGTGTTTTCTCAGCATCATTTCCATCAGCTTTGCCACTGAAGATGGTGTGGTTATAGTTAAGTTACCATTTCTTTTGTTATAGTTTGTCTTTGGGATGTTGGGTTATGACATGTGATTTGGCATAATTGCAGATACTTGGCAGAATTGTTGGCAGAGAAGCAAAAGTTGGGACCTTTTATGCAAGTCTTGCCTCTATGCAGCAGGCTCATAAACCAAGGTTATCGTCTTCCTTAGGGATTTTTTTTTCTTCTTTTCATTTTGTTGCTGTCTTTGTCACCGCAGGTTGTGTTCATGATGCAATAACATCACGTAATGTGGGATGTAGACATTCAATATAACTTTCCTAGTAATCTTTGAATTGGTCACTGGGATGTCTTTTTTTGTTAGAGAAGTGTCAGCCATAATTGTGAGTCATGGTTTGCCAAAATTCTCCTGGTTTCTTCACCACGTGTTATTTTTTGAATACTGATTCTCAGTTCACCGAAACAAAAGGTTGTAATTTCTGACCGCTCAAATTCTCCTTAAGTGATATTGACACATTTAGAGAATACATATGGACTAATATGGTAATTAGTTAGGTGGGAAGATATAATAAAAGTTCCCTTGAAATGCTTTTTCGGCAACACTTCAAAAATATGGTAATTAGCTATGTGTATTTATGTATTTGTTTTTCGGTGTCTCTTCAGAAATTAGGCGGATATCTGGTTTTAACCAAACTTTTGTGGATCATGAAAGACTCGAACATGACAGTCCATATAGGTCGTTCAGTCAACTCCCAAATGGAAGACAAATGGATCTCGAGGGTTGGTCTGGAATGCAGACAGAGGTAATGATATGTTTACCAACCATGGAAACATATATTTAATTTGTTAAAGGTCTACATTTAGACACTTCCTTCAGTGCATGGATCAATGGAGTGTTTTTGAATTAGAAAAAAAATGATATTTTGGATTAATTATTTTCCATTTATTGAAATATCTGATAAGTTAATGTCAATCTTGTGTTTAAGGAAAATGGACATCTCCACAGAATGGCACCATTTCAATCTCCTATGGGTGGTTGGCCTGGACCTCAAGGAATTCCAACTACTCCGGTCGTGAAAAGAGTCATCAGACTTGATGTCCCTGTTGACAAATATCCAAACGTAAGCTATTGTGCTATCTTGAATTTGCTCCTTTTCTTGTATTTGTTTCTTGAAATTATAGCTTGTAACTTGGAACTTGTACAGTATAATTTTGTTGGCCGAATTTTGGGACCAAGAGGGAATTCCCTAAAAAGAGTTGAAGCTGCAACACAGTGTAGGGTCTACATAAGAGGCCAGGGATCCGTTAAAGACTCCATGAAGGTATTATAAAATCCTGAATTTTTTTACCTTTCATCATACACTAATTAAAGCAGTATTATGATAAAATGGAAACAAATCTTGTTTTTTTATCGGCCAAGGACAAAAAAATATGTTAAAAAAAGCAAGGGGCTTCCTAGAAGGAAGCTACCAAACTCAGCCAAAATTGGCAGTACATGGAAATAAAAGATTGATAACCGATAAAGATAAGCTGGAACAGTAGCATCTACAAAAAAAACACCAAAAGAGATCAATCAACCAACCAAAAAGACTTCTAGGGCCTTTGAACCAGACAGCCAACCTACGTCCAGAGCCTGTCTACAGGTAGAACAAACCATTTGGGCATTACGAATTGGAGCTTTAATTAGGGGTCGACCCTTTCTCTATATATCCAACACATGCCTTCCTTGCTTGTTATTTCTATTATATTGGACATTTTACTTGCCATATTGGCAAAATGATTACTATAGAGAAGCATGGACGTTACACAATGATAAATTATGTTGGATGCAATCGCTTTGGAGGATAGGCATCTATAGAAGCCCCATTTATGCAAGGTTTTCCTTCTTCACGTCATTTATACATATGGAAACTGTGTTGTTCATTAGCTGTGTTTTTAGGCCAATTTAGGATGGTTCTTAGAGTTGACGTAATTATATGTGCAAGGAATAAATTCATATTCCTAATTCAATCTCCTATCCCCTTTCATCTTCTCAAGGGCATAGTAGGAATTCTGTATTTAATATTTTCCCCATACATGTCTGATGTTTGGGCGAGTAATAAAGATGATCTTCATCATTCATTACTCTTTTTACTTGTAGCAATTCTGATGGTTTGCTTTGTTTTTCCACCAACCTTGAAGTTTCATTTTTTGGAATGGCGAAGTTGTTTTGGTCTGTTATATTATATTACAGGGTCACTGTAAAATAAAATACAGTTGTTTTTATGACTCGTGACACTTAGAAATATTTTGATGTCCATCATGTGGTGTGATCTTTCTTACTCATGAAGGCTTGGGCTGCTTCCTGTAGAGGGTTTTTAGCTAGCTAGCCATGTATCATGTAGTTGGTTTTAAGATTTACATTTACTGTTTGCTAATCTAAAAAAAAGTAGGTTTGAGGTTTTTTAAAATTCTGTTATCACGTGTATAAAACTAAAGAAAAATAGTTTACTATTTGGGCCTTTGATCAATTTGCTGTTATTTCTATTTGGGCTTTTGATCCATTCGCACCATAGCCCTCTAGCTTACTCTTGACTCTTCCCATCTCAGGAAGAAAAGCTGAAAGACAAACCTGGATATGAGCATCTTAATGAGCCGCTTCACTTACTAGTGGAAGCTGAATTTCCAGAAGATGTAATAGATGCCCGCTTGGAAAATGCTGTCACAGTACTAGATGACCTTTTGAAACCCGTGGTATGAGCCCAACACACTTCGGGTTTTTTTTGTTCTTTTCTTGATGACTGCTCGTTGTAGTTCTCTGATATCTCTCGCTCTCTATAGGATGAATCTTTGGATCACTATAAGAAACTGCAACTAAGGGAACTGGCGGTGCTGAATGGAACACTGAGGGAAGAAAGCCCAAGCATGAGCAGCCCGAGTATGAGCCCGAGCATGTCACCCTTCAACAGCACAGGAATGAAACGGGCCAAGACCGGGAGATGACCTTGACCCGATGGCAATGATCATTATGATCTATCATTTGCTTGCTGGCCAGAATCAACTATGGTCACAAGAAGTTGAAAGTTCTTGAACAGCTTATAGAACTGAACTTGTTTTGGTGGCACTTTGGCTTCTCAGATGGGTGAGTGGCTGCCTTAATTTTGTCCAGAACTAAGCTTTTAATAGTTTATCTCTATTCTTTTTGCTGGTCTGTTAGCTACTACATTGACATATGCATTCCTTGGTCTAACGCAACTTACATTGCTTGTAGCTGGATCTATCTTTTGTAGCTCTCTCTGTACTTTGCAAGATTTCTTGCTGAACCATAGTACTCTATTGTATGACTTATAAAGCCCTGCTTTACGCATGTCCTTGAAATATTTAGTTTTTCACCATTGGAGGATTTACGATCTATGTCTATTCTATAGGAAGTTCCTTTAGCTTGCTGGTGAAGAGCTTTTCATTTACGAGGAATAATAATGGATGACATTATGTTGATAATCCTTAGTTAAATATAAGGATGATTTCAAAACATAATCCAATATACCAATTTTCTGACAAAATGTTGTTATAATTTAATTATGTTTGTATATTTTATCTTCAAAAAAAAAATGTTTGTATATTTTGATAATAGTAATTTTGATTAGAGCATCAGTAATAGAGCGTCTGATGGCAGATGACGGTTATGTTTGTTATTTGACAAGTGATGCAGTTCCGTCCATAGTGGACCGTCTGCAGTTCCGTTCATAGTGGACCGTCTAATGGCTATTATTTTTTAGAAAACCTTAATTTTTCGATTTTTAAATTGAAATTTAACGTATATAAATTTAAAATTAACATTAATCTAAAATTAAATGAAAAAAGACATTCAAATATTTTTGTTGTCTCAATTAGCGATTCGTGTTACAGTGTTGGCTACCCCTTTGTTGTTCTTTCTTCTCTTTTTCTGCTTGTTTTATTTAGATTTGTGTTCCTCTGTTTTAAAAGTACTGGCCAATCAATAAAATCTGTCTTTTTGGCTGATCAAAAACACGTATAATATTTAGTAGTCATATAGTCTGAATTGGACTTCTCATTTTTGTATTATGTTTTGATTTAAAGCAGCGTTGCGGATGGTTGTGTCGAATGGTTAACTTTTAGAAGCAACGCAAGCGCTTCTTTGTTGTGGAGGTTGTGTCGGATGGACGCATCGGCATAGGGCGCCGGATAACTGGCGTCGCGCCAGGACGCTAGCGATAGAAGGAGGCTGCGGCGGATTGGCCGTGTCTGATTAGAAGCAGCCAATCATGAGTCGACGCGTGGACAAAGAGACAAACGAAAGAGCCGTTGGGGTGCAACGACTCTTTCGATATTTTATTTTTAACAAAAAAAAAATATCAAATTTTGCAAATTAAAAAAAAATATATAAATAAACACACCATCTCACAGTCTCTCAAATTTTTTAATCTCTCTCTATATCAATTTTTCCCCAAACTCTCGATCATCATGTCTTGCACTCGTGAGAACATGAGCATTTCCGACAATACATTTTTGGGCGGGTTCGCACATATGCTCAACCTCGACGCG
>JAYMSW010000853.1:0-19199 GCA_036897725.1 Erodium texanum | reverse complement strand
GGTGTAGGAGACGATGTCCTTGCCGAGCTTGGGCTTGGGAGTGAGGCCTGGTCGGGTCTTCGCCATGGGTAGAGAAGAGACTAGGGTTTGTGCGGGTCGAGACAGAGAGGAGATTTTGGTAATGTGGTGGATTTGGAAAGCCAGAAATGGGTAATGGGGAGGAGAAGAGAGCCAGAGAGGAACCCTAGGACGTGGAGAAGAGTGAAAGAGCGGAGAGAGAGGAAGACGAAACAGTGATGTCTCAGAAATGAATTCAGTAGTTTTGCAGACACATATATATCTGGTTTAATTAATCAATGAAATTTTTTTATTACCACAAACTTTATTAATTAACAATATTACAACTATTAAAAAACAATATTATAACTTTTTTTTACTATAAACTTAATTATTGTTATTCCTATTGAGTTTTTTTTTTTTTTTTTAGATGGCATTCCTATTGAGTTTGTAGTTCATAAAGTTAAATAAATAATCAAACTCAAATATTATTTGACTGTATTATATATCAGAGCATCGATAATTATGTTAAGCAAAAAAGGTTTTTTATAAGAAACAAAAAAGTTATATGAAAACTAGAGACTAATTTTATCATAAACGTTCCAAACTTAAAATCTAAACTTTTCAACATCGAGGCAAGTTTCTTAAATTTAGAAAATCTCGCTTAGTTTTCATTTTAATTTTCACCTTAAAATAAGTCCATTAACAAGCTTGTTAAGTTTAACAAAATTGAATTCAAAAACTCAACTTGTTTAATAAGCAAATGATTCATAAAGCATCTAAGCTAGAAATCTAAACAATGCAAAAAAGTAAAGACAACAATGAACTCTCTCATTGTAACATAAGATATATCTTTGCTAGACCAAATGTTTCATCAAAAACAATTATTCTCATCCATATCCATACTTCTCCAAAAAAAAAAAAAAACTGTCAACTTGTCGGGCAAGAGGCCGAATTCAACACCAAGCTTCTCAAATGTGGAACATACAAAAATGTGCAACATGGCATTAACTAGATTATGAACCCCCAGCATTCCTGCGGCCCACACGAGCAACAAAACCAGCTTTAATTGGAGCAACCGATCGTCCTGACCCACACTGCAATAATATAATCGAGAGAATGAGCTTACTGGGGCAAAATCAGGTAAACAAAAAAAAATGATATATGGCTAATAAAACCATATCATGCTAACTGAAATCTTCCACATTCAGCGAAGGTACAATGGATATTACCTTTTCACATCTGAGGAAGAAGAGACGATTCTCCTTTGAAAGGATTGTATCTGGACTTTTGCACCCAAGGCAGATGACATATTCGTCTGTGAACATGAAGTAGTAAGCAAGTAGTTACTATTCAACAATTATTTATACATGTGAACATAGCCTTGTGATGTTTTAAGCAAGTAGTTACAATTCAACATTTATATATAACTCGTGAACATAGACCTGTGATGTTTTGATGGACACTTGGACAGAATTATCAGAAACATAAACAATTGATGATGACCAGAATGTGACATCATTGCATTAGCAAAATCAGTAACAAGAAACATAAGCATGCAACTCTATGCTCTTTTATTTTGTTAAGTGTGAGTAGAACATGATAATGTTTGGTTTAACAGAGGAGATGGCACTATATAAAGAGTGGGGCAGGGGAGGAGAATACTGTAAGAGAAGCTAAAAAACATGTTAAGCACCTAAGGGTATAATGAGTTGACCGATAGAAACACTTACTGACATATCGACGTAAAATCCCTTCAAAATTCTTAGGTGCAAACCTCCCCTTCACAACTAATCTTTGCTGCCCATCAAGCGATCCACTTGTTCCCAACTCGGCAAGCAAAAATGCCATGACATGATCTGGCTGCCGATGCATCCTGAATCAAATTTTCCCATGGAAGAATGTTATGTTAAAGTAAGAGCTAAAACTGTAATTGGCAAACATTGCATGACAGACTAGTGTCAAACTATATGAGAGGAGAATAATAAATGTGTGCCAAACTACGATTTACTATAATCATGTAAAAGAGACTGAGCGGCAGAGACTTTTATGGCACATGGAATGGGGAAATTTATGAGTCTTAAATCCCAGTGTAAGATTTTAAGTGCTACTCCCTTTGTCCCAGAACAAGTGTCCCATTCAACTATTGTTAAAATTAAGCAATCAATATCTATCCGTTGACTTTCCACCCCTTCACCTCATGCGATCCCATGTAGCCACTACTCATGTTGTAAATAACTTAAGGAAGAATGTAACTGGCAATTCATGCTTAATTAACTAAATAAGACAGCAAGTAGGACACATACATCTTAGGAAAGGAAGACGATCATTCTGGGTCGAGAGAGTAATTTAAAATATATGTGCATATATGATGAAAGCAAAGAAGGTGAACTCACGTCCTGCACAGATCCATAAAATTCACAAAAACAGTTTTCTTGGTGCCCTCACGAAGAACTTGCGGAGGCCTCATAACTGTCCTACGCCTATCTCCAGCAAGCTCAGGATTGTTTTCACGGAGAATATTAAACACCCTACCAAGAAGCTGCAAACACCACATAAAAGGGTCACTGTCAAAACTCAACACCGAAAAAAATTACAAAAAAAGAAGAAAACTCTAGTTGGTAGTTACTATGAAATAAGATGCATACTTCTTCATATTCATAATCACGGTCAGTGCCATCCCATGGATAGCTATGTAGAGGAATTCCTTCTCCATTCTCCTCCTCTCCCGGGTGTTCTATAAGAAATGCAAGACTCTAGTATTAATAAAGCTAGTTGATAAATATTATAAAAACATCATCAACATTTCTAAATCCGGACACATTGCGAATAAAATACTTGTAACATGCAACACCTTACCATCCAATTCATCCCCAGCTTCAGCAATCTCTTCATTCAAGATACTGGTTTCTACCTGCAATGCCGCCACAACCATTACATGTTAGAAACCACCATAGAATATGTAGTGAAAAGGTTTGTTTACGTAATAAAGTGAGACAACTCACTGGCTTCTTCTTCTTCTTTTTCAAGCCAGAGAAGGTACCGTCAATCCCATCGGAAACTGCAAGCACATGAAATCAACACTTTAGGCCAAGCCAACACATAATTCAATCAAAATTCTAAAAATTGTAAGGCTGTCCAAATGGCGTACCAGACAAGTTCTCGGTTTTCTCAGTCAGGTTGTCCAGGGATGATTCACCCGGCTCCTGTAGTACAACCTTCTTTTTCTTCTTCTTCTTACTAGGATCAAAGGGGGCAAGCTGTAAGGAAGGAACACATTAATATACATTAAACAATGCCGTAGTTTATATGTGATCATGACTTAGCACTACCTACAAAGAACTGTTGCATGAAGCTAAAAAGGGTTGCCAAAACAAGGATCATTGCTAGGGTCACAGGTCACTAATCATTAACTACTTGATACATGTAAGTTGTAAGAACTAAAATCATTAAAAGCATCCCAAAGCCAACCAAATGTCCTTCGATTACAATTGTGGCACAATACAAAAATTAAGTAAACCACATAACCAAATCCCAAACAAAACTTACACAACATGATTTCTGAGGATCCTCTAATCTCGACTCAGAACAGAAAAATTAGAACCTAGAGCAATACCACAAGCAAATGACCAAGAACATAAGGGCCTACCTCTGCCACCTCGTCCTTTTCTGGATTGTTATCTGCCATCTGCATCAACAAGACAAAAGAGACGAAGATTCGATAAATAACCAATAAACAACACACAATGCTGACAAATTACGATGCCAAGACAGAACACATTCAGTAATTTTGCAATCGCCTTGCATCTACATCATCGCTCAAGAATCAATTACAGAACAAACTAATAAAATTCGATCTGCAAATCGTGCCAAGCGAGTATTGAATCGGAGAATCACTCAATTCTTTTAACATTCTTCCCATCCACAACACATACAAAGGACAACACCTACCATCCCTGGAGAGAGAACTTACAGTGGTAGGCGATTGAGGAAATTGCTGCAACGGAGCGACGGCGTGGACGATCGGGAATGGATTCAGACTAGGGTTCAGATCATATAAGTTTGCGTTTGTTTATCTGAGAACGACGGGGGGATATTTATATACAGGATCCCGTACTGTCGAGTCTACGGTATTGCATCAACATTAGGAATCATCAAGCGACACGTGGTTTTTATAAGTTAGTTACTCTCTTGGTCAAACCAGACTGGTCAGTTACGGAACCCGGGCCGGATTAGAACCCGCCAAATTTACAGATACACCCCTCTGTGTCAAGCTCGCCATGTCCATAACCATGAGAGTGTCTTCTTCCTCCTGGTAATGGCGAAACCCTAATCCTAATTCTTGTAGGATCTAAATTACAGATCATTGGTTGGGGAGAGAGAGAGAGAGAGAGATGGAGACTCAGTACAATTACCATTTATTTGACAGACGCCCAATTTCGAAGTCCAAGGCTCCTGCTGTTAAATGGGTCAGAGAATGGTGTGTGAAGTTCTGTTCTTTTCTTCTTGATTGCTTCTGCTTCAGTGATTTGCTAATTATTTTTGTGGGTTATTTTTTTGCTTAATTATTGATTGGTTGCTGAGAAAGTGTCAAGGAAAGTGTGCTTGGTTCCTCCTAAAAGGAGGAAAATTGGGTGTATGGTTTTGCTGTTTGGTTGCTTTGAAATTGGAAATGTGGTATTTTACTTGCCTAGAAGTAATGGGATTGAGTTTTTTCTTTTCTATGTTTTGTGAAAATTGTGGTTTGTGAACCCCTGTTTAATTTGTGATTTTAATTGGGAAACTGAAAGGAAGCAATGTTGCAATTGTGCTTAATATTAAGTGCTAGTTGTGTTTAATCTGCTTAGTTGTATTTGTATATAGTTTCATGTCTATGCTTATTTGTATAGATGTGTGTGTGTGTGAGAGAGAGAGAGAGATGGATGTAGTATTTTTCTTTAGCTTCTCTTGCACTGATTGATGCATTAGTTGATCATAAGAGAATTATTGGATTAACAATCATAAGTACGCAAAATTCGCTTAAGCTTAGATGTTCTGAACACTTACCTTTGCCTTTTCTGTCTGTAACTACAAGCATAATGTATATTGTTAAGGTAATTACTATTTTATCATGCCCTAATCCGTTAATTAGTGCATCAGTTTGTCTTAGTCTAATATATCATTTCTGCTAATCACAAGGGAATGTTATATTCTTTTTAGGGTTCCACAAGATGTTATAGCAACTGGTGGGAAGTGCATGCTTCTGAAGTGGGTCACAGGTACATCCTTCTATGTTCTGTCTTGAATTTGGACTTCAAATTCTGATGTATAAGCTCAACTAACTTCAGCAATTAGGATACTTCAGACTTCATTTAATTTTCTTCAGCTCACATAATGTTGTTCTTTTCAATTTAGAGGACACGTTGAAGGCCTTGCGAGGTAAGGCAAATGAACAACCAACGGCTCAAGAGCCAGAACCAACCACTGAAGTTCTTTTCCTTTGCAGCTATGAAGGTTGCGGAAAGACCTTCTTCGATGCCAGTGCTTTGAGAAAACACTCTCACATACATGGTGAGAGGCAATATATTTGTCACTACGAAGGTTGTGGAAAGGTATTGTGCTTGATTCGCTTGCATCAAAAGCTTCATCAGTAGCATGAAAGTGCCAAGAAAACATTTATTATGCTTTTGCTCATATTGTAATTTTCATTTTACTCCTTTTACATTGCAGAAATTTATGGACAGTTCTAAGTTGAAAAGACACTTCCTCATTCATACTGGGGAAAGAGATTACGTATGTCCTCATGAAGGTTGTGGTAAGGTAATCTGCATTTTCACTTATTTGAACACAAACATGCTTGTGAATCATTCAGTGTAGAATTTTCAGAACTACATATTTCAATACTGTGCATAAACGATTCAGAACATGGGTAGGAATGACCTATTCGTAATCATCTTTCAAAACTTGATAAAAAAAAATATGTTGTAATTAAGTTTTATGTGAAAACTGCAGGCATTTTCCTTGGACTTCAACTTGAGGTCACACATGAAAACCCATTCTCAAGAAAACTATCATATCTGCCCGTATCCGGATTGTGGCAAAAGATACGCGCATGAGTACAAACTAAAGAATCACATTACATCTCACCATGAAAAGGTTAGTACCATTTACTCCCTGCTTATTCGACCTCTAGCACTTTCATTCATTAAAAAAAATGGTTAGTTACATCTACTCAACTGTTGTTTACATTTAATCAAAATGTTGTCCATTGAGATTAGGGTCAAGGGCATTTTCTTCATTTTCCCGGTGAAAAAGGAACTAAATGATTTTTTTCTGAAACCTAGGATAACTGCAAAACGAATTTGAAACTTGGGTGTAAATAGGTGAAAAACTTGTAAACTTTACGTGTAATCAATTAACCCTAAAAAATGAACTTCTGCATCTTTATGGTAAATGATTCCAAATGTGGTTTGGTTCTTTGACACTTTGATTTCTGAATGAAAATTCTAAATCAAATTATCTGCTCCTAGAATGATCTCCATTTTTTGTATGAAAGTTCTATCTGGGTTGAAACATAAAGCAATATGAACTTGCTTATTCTGCATTAACCTATGATATTTAACAAAAAAATGCCTATAAATTGACTCAATTCTTTGCTGTATATAACATTACAGGGTGTGGCAGTGGAAGTGATAAAATACACTCCACCGCCGGAGAAACCACCTAAAGTGGTCAAACCTCCTACAGATGTTTACAGCTCTGCATCACCAGACCGCCCTTATGCTTGCCCTTACGAAGGGTGCGAAAAGGCCTACATACACGAATACAAGCTTAAACTCCACCTGAGAAGAGAGCACCCCGGCCATACATCCGATGAAAATGCCCCTGCCAATGCAGACAATGAGATGGATGAAGGAAGCGGCCAAGATGCTGTAAAACGGGTAAATGGGAAAAGTCAAAAGAAAAGCAAGCCCAAACCAAACTTGAAGCTCCTTCCATCAAAGGTTGCGCGTAAAGGGTCGAGTGTGTCACCTGCTATACTGAATGTTGTGAAACAACCACGGCCGGTCAAAGGAGAGAGATATGAGGAGGAAGAGGATAGTGAAGAGACAGAGGATGAGGGATGAGGATTAAGGATATTGATGGCATTCTATGTATGTTACACTTTTTCTTCTTGGGTTCTTGATTCTTTCGCAATGAAAGCTATGCTAGTTTCTTGTTTGCACCTTGTATGAGACATGTACTGATAAATATAATACATCTTCAGTAAAAGGTACATTCAAATTTAATGAATGGTGAAAGGCATCTTAGACATTTTTTTTTTTGAAGAAGCATTTTGGACATTTACTTGGGAAAGTAATAGTGAATGATGGAGGACAATTTTGACTTTTCACTTTGAAAAATAATTGTGATTGTATCTTCCGAATAGGTAGCTGAATGTAAAAAAAAAGGTTATAGAATTGTGATAAGGGATTGTTATCTACAATGAACCCTAACATTTACTGATTATAGGGATAATCTGACAAAAATATCATAATCTTGTCACACATCTCACCCAACTTCACCTGACCAACAAGTGAAGAAGAACACAATGAATTAGCATGACCAACAAGAATGAAGAACCAGAAACTTTTTCAATTTATGAATATAACCAACAAGTGAAGAACCATCAACTTCATTCAACACATTTTACAAAGAGTTCATCATGTCCTCAGTTTCTCACAAGAAAAGCATTACCAGTTAGGATTCCAAGTGAGGCACTTTCGATAGGGTGAAAAAAGTAGCAAATAAACAGTGAATCCAGAACCATCACTAGAGAAATACAAGAGTAGAACTTGGATGATCCGATTTAATTTACCACCTCCGGTGAGCCAATCCTGCCCGAGACTATAGTATTCGGGTTATGATCACCAGGTGCTCAAGATATTGATTTAACAGAAAGAAACAAAATGCACAAAACAGGTGAAGAAGAGAGAGCGGATCAAGACTAGAAGAAGAGCTCAGTTTATCCTGCAAGACACAAAGAATATGGTCACAGAAGCGAGGAGGCAAGAGATGGACGGACATGGCACAGCTCCAGCTCAGTCTAAATGCGGAGTGGCCCGCTCACAGGGTCACGCCCAGAATTAGCATCCTTGTGTTTCAATGAAAGGTTTGCAAATTGGGACTCCATGTCTCGGCTGCTACTTCTTCTATGGCTAGAAGGTGCCTGTTGGGGTTGTGGTGGCTGCTGTTGCTGCTGATACAAGGCTCTTAGCCTTCCAATTTCTCTCTCCAACACCTCTTGTTCCACTAAAAAAATATATATATTCAGCAACCAACTTATTAGATCTATCGGTTACATTCTAGTTAAGGTTTAATGCAGAAATAAACACAGAAAAATTGTAGCTTTAAGAAAGGACATTTGTAGCACAACCTGGAAAATTCTCTCAAATATGAACTTTTTGTTCAAGAAAGTTTTTTTTGAGACCTGAAGGGGATTTTTAATGTTCCCCAGAATTTGGGTTTGGCGCAGCTACAATCTTTTAAGTTCTCATAAGTCTGCCTATAAGCCATTTCAACGAATTTTCACACAATTCTATGATAAATACTGAGTCGTGCTTCCAGCTTTCAAAACTTTCTTGCAATAGTACGTCTCCCACATACACATGACTACCTTATGAGTTTTCACATGTCACCATCATACAAAATAGATGGAAATCATCAAAAAAAATCTTTTTTATTATTCGTCACATGACTTACACGTGAGTGCAAGTTTTGAAATATCTCACAACTATTCACTCTCACAATTTACTCTTGAGATTTCAATTTGATTCCGTTCTCGAAATCATCAACAGAATATATTGGAATCAGAAGATAAAAGGATGGGAATGAATAATTTCGTGATATCATAAAATATTAAACTCATGTGTAGGTCACATGAAGATTGTTTTTTGATCATTTTCATCTATTATGTACGATGGAAAATTTACTATGAGGTTATGTGTTTATGGGAAATTCATAGAGGTAGTTATGTGCAACTTACCCAAATGTAAAAATACTTATCCAGTTCCAATCTAATACATGATCTTCCTAATTCAGTTCCTTGCTATCCAATTTAGGTGCTGGCGCAATATAAGCAGAAAGAAATATGTATACCAAACTTGTAACTGTTAAGGAAAAGAAACGTACAGTATTTAATGATCTTCTCTTGGGCGATATTTTCTAAGCGTTGCTTCAAGGCTTTGTTCTCCATACTCAAAATAAGATTCCGCTGGTTGAGAAATTCAAGCTCAGCTGAAACTTCAGATCCTTCTGCCTGGTTGGACAAGTACGAATTTAATAATCTTCCAGAAGTATATAATCCAATCTTGGTAATTAAAAACACAATTATCATTGCAATTAATTTCCAATGATCCTTACCTGTAAAGCTTGTACGCTCCTTTCCAGTTCGGCGATGTATTGAAGTTTTCGCACCCGTGACCGTTGAGCAAATTGCCTGCATCGGATTCATTTCAGATTCAGCAAATATGGTACATATCTCCAGAATTATCTATCTCATTTTTAAGTTTACACATGTAATAAGTTATAACATCATCTTTATGTTCCAAATACATAGAAACTAATTAATTCCAACTAAAGGATTATTTGGACTCCAGAAAATTTCTCCATCAAAGATGTATTGAAAACCTATAACCTACTCCTAACTGTTACAATCTATTTAGTTCTACTAAAGACCATATATGGCAATATCGGCTAATTTGCAATTGAGCATAAGCAAACCATTCTCTTTCCATTTTCCCTTCATAGATAACGTTACGAACTGCAAACTGACAAAAATAGCGAACATCTCTAGAAATCAAAACTATTTACCAAATATCACAAGCAAGCTAATTAATCATATAATCAACATCTCAGCAAAAAGCAAGGTAACAATCAAAATGCAATTCTAAATAGTATCAGTAGCAGCTAATTTTATACAAGAGATCATATGCAGTAAAACAAATAGGCATGATGAAATTTGCATGGTATCAAAGCCAACATATGAAGTACATAAACAACTATAGACAGTAAACGCAATAGAATCAATAACATACTGCTTAGCGCGTTTTGTATCCGGGTCAGATGCAGACAATTTATTAGCATGAGAACTATCTTTCTTCTCAGATAAAGCTTTTGCATCAAGCGAATTCGATTCATATTCATGGAGGTCCTGCTTTTCACTGGCCGTAGAAGGAACCCCATCTCCCTCCTGCTGAGCTGCTGATGATCCTGTACTTCGAGCACTCATATTATCCCTAGGAGAAGCCATGCTGCTTGGACGATTCACAGCATTCACAGATGAATCCCATGGCCTACCAGCACGTCGAGCATCTCTAGAGTGATCAAATTCTTGAGACCATGAAATGTTTCTGTTCTTGTAATCATCTTGGGTGGAATACTCCACTGTGGAAGCATTCATTGCATCTATATAAGCAAAGGAGTCACTCGATGATCTTCTATGACCTCCTCTGCGAACAGGGGTCTCTGGTTCATTGAGAAGATCATCAAGCCAAGAAGGCTGCTCCTCCATGAGAAAGCTCTCTGAGGAAGTCCGTTGATGGTTCACATTCCCTTCCCTAGGCTTCTGAACAGCTTTGGAATTGGACCCAACTGGAAGAGTTGGGAAATAATCAACATACGCCTGAGAAGTGCTAGGAAATGGGCTTTTGGGAGGAAGCAAAGCATGCTTTCCGGCGTACATGGTTCTGATGTTCGACGATCCTCTGGGATTGGCCATAGCCTGAGAAGTACCAGTAACTGTCAGAAAATTACAATTGGGCATATGGAGCACGACGACATGGTTCTAATTTCTCTCACAGATTGAAAGCAAGCATAGACCTTTCAATACGCGAAGAACAAGGACGACAAAACCCGGAAATCAAACCCGATCCCGGAACTTAACCAGAAACAGAAGCAGATTCGATTTCGGAAATGGAAAAGATACGACGAAAAGCTTACCTCTGTGACTGAGATTGAAAATGGAGGATCTTTGAAATGCAATGCACGAAGAGAGGTGGGGAGGTGGGAATTGGAGCTCAGCTTCGTGTGTCCCTCCCTAGGGTTTGGGTTCCTCCTTTGAAGCTTTCTCTCTCTAGCTTTTTTCTTTCTCTCTCTTGTTGAAATCTGGTCCCGTCCTGGCTGGCTTTGGCTGGGGTTGAATATGGAAGGAAAGGGGCTTGATTGCAAAATAATAAAAGTAAACGTACCTTTTACTAATTCATTTATTTATCTTCCAGTCAAGCTTTCTAAAATTTTCCACTTCTTACCCCCAAATTATACCGTTTCACATCCATACCCCCCCAGTCCCGGAAGGTAAAGAACAAAAAGTTACCATTTATTACAAATAAATAAAGCTTTGGTTGCAAATGGTTCCCCATGTAAATTATCCACTAACAAAAGGATTTAAAAACATGAGAACTATATAAACTATCCGCTACAATTAATTTCGATGTAAATTATTCATATAACAATCAACTACGTTATAAATTATCGATATTATATCGGTGATATAAAATGTACAAAAAAAAAAAAAGACCGCACCGGAGTTGACCAAAGAGTTAGTTGTCATAATCTCAAATTCTTAAGCGTTGACCTGCGAATTAATCGCACGTAAAGTGCATTTTGAACCCGAGATTAGGTTAATGACAACTATTAGCAGATAATAAGAAAAGAGATTAGAGCTTGAACAAGACAGCCAACTCATCACATGAACTGTGCACCTACTATGTACAATCATGTCCACAAGATAGAGCCCACCATAGCCTAACCCACCAAAATGTTCATGATCAATCGTCACGACAACCACGTCATTAATCTATTAACATAACAATAATAACTCTGTAATGTTCAAAATTTGAATAAAAATAATGTTCATATAGAACAGCTCAAGTACAAAAAAAAATGAGTCCTTGTTCCTGGAAAAGTACAAGCAAAGAAGCTATATATAAATTTTCTGAACCATATATACTTCAGCAAGATAATAATAATTCATATGGCCCAGACAGATAGACACAGACCACATGGTTCATCATTCTGTAAAACACTAAACTAATGACCAACAACAATCGAATCCAAGGTTTATATTCAACTTGCAAGAAAACCAAAAACCCGAGAAACAACTGTAAATACCCTGTAAATTTACTTTTGAAGGCTTGGAGCTTCTGTAATTACAAAGAGAATCACAAGACTTTATGTTATTCTCGAAATAATACCCTAGCATTATTCTTATCTGCAGAGTTCAGTTCCTATGAAGTTTCATAAACAAGCTAATGATGATTCACCTATGATCCAAGCAGCTTCTTCCATCTTGCATATCCTAGGACAACAAGGAAGAGCAAAACACAAGCAGCTGTCATGATGCCAACAAATAAGCCAAATATCCCGTCCGTCTCGTAAAGTGTGCATGGGATGTTCATCCCGAATAGCCCTGCTAACAAGGTTTCGACTGCTATGGCAAACGAGGCGATGGTCAAAGTCAACTGAAGTTGAATGAGTTCGTTACGTTGGTTGTCGAGTTGGATGTTCACATAATCTTCTGTGTCATCGATATACTCTCGGACCTGTAAATTCAATAATAATGATTCAAAACACGAGTCCAAGGATAAAAAAAAAGTTTCAGTTTCACCATGTTAATGCACTATGTATAATTTGAGATATTATAGAAGTTGTTACTTTTCAAAATATTCCAGAAAAGATTAATGACGGAGATGTCAACTCTATATAGAGGTCTACAATGGTTATTTGAAGAGCTTTAAAGGGCCATATGTCCACATTTTGAATGCTAAAAGTGACAACATTGAAGAGAGTCAAATCAATAAGTAACAACTTTGCTTATTAACATGTCAGTCCTTTGATTGGTTAAGCAACCATCATTCTTCTCCCAGTGAGATTAGGCACAAATTAGTGGTTAACATGATAACTTAAAATAAATCATTTGCATGCTAGTAGTGGAACACAGAGCAAATAAAAGCGTAATAGTAAGGAAGCTACTTACCGAAAGTATCTTGTTACGAGTTCCATCCAACTGCATGAAATAAGCCTCGAGCAGCATCTCCAAATCCTCTACATCGTCATCGCCGTCAAAAACATTGTTTGTTGCCATACTCATGCTCCTGTTTGAACCAAATCGATGAAGATGGGTAGGAGTGGCAGCAGCATTTGAAGCCACAGCTCCTAACAAAGCCTCAGATTGTTGATTCTGATTCCACTTCCTTGTTAAGTACAATTGCGCCATATCTTCGTTGTCATCTAAAAGGTGTTCAATTTCATCCCTCACCTGGCATCAGAATGATATTTACCCCTTCATCAAATATGGAAGGATGACTCAATCTTGCACCAAATCATACAAAATTATTAAAACAGAAACTATCTTCAATATAGATCACGGACCATGAGGCACACAAACATTTGGAGGAGTGAAATGAAATTTCTTTCACAAATACCTTTTGTACACGAGCAAGAAGACGAGTCAAATTGCTTTTCAAACTCCGCACACTTTCAAGGTTCTTGGTGCTGACATTCAAGGCAAGTTCTTCTAGCACAGGATAAGCCTCTCTCTCAAGATCTGCCACTTTGGAGTCCAAAAATGTACAAACAACCTCAAATGCAATCTCAAGAACTTGGAACTCAAACGGAAGTTCACACTGCAAGCCTTCAACAGCTTCTGGAACAGGTAACCATTGCCCGCCAGTTGAAACTTGCATATCATTGTCTTCCATGTCTGCTTGACCGCCTTCATGTGTCTTATATGGGCTTTTATGAGGAAGTTGTTGCCTCAACTGATCCACGAATGGAAGCACCTCCTGGCGGAGAGGATCAAGCAGTAAAACTTCTTCAGCTGTAACTATAGCCTTTATAAACTCTAAATTGACAACCATGGCTTTCTCCCTAGCTGAAAATATAGATTAGAAATGTATCATTTTTCTTCATACCCATTGTCCAAAAACATGTTTGAATATCATCAACGACACACAAACCATCATCAAAGAGAGGCAAATCTAAAGAACATCAGGCCTATCAAGCAAAGAACAATCAGAAGAAACAACATCAGGCTATTTACATTCACAATGCAAAATTGATTTATGGATATTCTCCCTGTGAACAGCATCACGACATGAGATCACACAGAACATCAGAATATGATCCGAGGAAGAAAATGATTATAGAGTGCACAACCGGAAGAAAGTTAGGCCCGTCAGACATACCACATGACTAAATTACAAAATGAAACAACTCATCCCTGCAAAAATAATTAATTTCATGAACAGAAACATCCAAGAACTACTTTACAAACATACATCAAAGCATCTAAATCCAACAGAAAGATCCCCCAAAGAATTAGAAACATGAATCAAAATGTCAAACTTAATAGGACTGTGCACAACTGAGATGCTGCTCCAGTTGAATACAGTAAAAGAACACACATTACTTAACACCCATAGCATTTTGATTGTGCTTGTGGTGTGAAAGTCAAAGTTCCAACAAAGCATTCTCTGCTCACTAACCCAGCTATGATCAGCCCACCCAGTTTCAGTTCAAAATGGTTGGGATCAAGTATTCAAAGTCAAAAGTCTCAACAATTTCAACAATCATGAATTTTGATGTTGAATTCAATCTGGGTATTAGCAAATTGAAGTACAAAATCAACCCAATTCATAATACAAAAAAGAGACATACCAAGAATATTAGAAGTCTGAGAGAAGACAGGGCCGAGGATCCTCAAATCTCTAGCGGGAATAGAGACTCGCCTGATAATAGCGCTCTTGTCACACTCCACCAGCTCCGACTGCCCCGTCCGGTCGAACCGCATCCAAAGCCTAGACCCAACAGCCTTCTTCTTCGCCTTCCCCACTCCACCGCTCGGAACCCCAGCGAGCGCGTTGCTGCTCCCCTGAGGAGGCGATGCGGAATCGGCCAGCATCGGCGGAGGGGGAGGAGGAGATAGAGGCTGCTCCGCCTGCTGCTTCTTGTGGCGGCGGCGCAAGATGCTCCGGCGAATGGAGAAGGGTAATTTCCCCATCCTCCCCAATCGAATCGAAACACGAACACTATGTATGTATCTATCTATCTCGCTCCCTCTTCGTGCACAGTCCGGTGGTTTCAGGTCGATTGTGGATCGATCAGGCGGAGGAGGAGGAAGAGAGAGAGGCCATGGGAGAGGAAGGCCGTGGTGGTGGAGCAGTTGAAGACGGACTCTTCGTCTGCCATAAAACGATTGTGGCTTTGCTCAGACTCGAATTTTGCCTTTTCTGTAAACATAGCTTTGACAAGAGTCACCGTCACATTTTTCTTTATTTATTTAAATATTTAACAAACAAAAATAAAATAAATTAGATACAAACAGTTACCCGAATAAATCGTCCACAAAACAGATAAAATACAACAAAGAAAGAAAGAAATTTTCTTTTGGAAGTCAAAATTAAGACCCTAAAACCCCAAAAAAAAAACATTTTAATTAATTCATGTTTCTAACAGCGTGAATAAAAAAACAGCTAAATTTGACTTTGAGCACCGATTTGTAAACAAATTTTAAAAAGCGCCGTCTGTGGGAATCGAACCCACTACCACGTGATTAAAAGCCACGCGCTCGCTCTACCAGCTGAGCTAAGACTGCTCAGATAAGCTATTAACAAAGTTATTATCAGTTCAATTTTTAAGAAATCAAGAAAGTTGTTTCCAATTATCCAATTAGATCACAAAAATTAATGAGCAGAGAAAAATATGTTCCTATTAATTACGGGGAAATTTAAAAATTATTGTACCATAAATCAAACATAACAAAAAAAATGCTCTTAACTATATAACAAACTTAGTCCCCTGTTGAGGGAGAATAATCTTAGCTGTCATTTGTTGGAGAAGGAGAGGAGGCCGCTCTCTCTTTGGCCTTATCTCTACCTGATATGCCAATCTTCTCTTGGATCTACGCCTTCGCGTTCTCCTTCTGCCCCGCCCAGCTCGTTGTCATCAACCTATCGTCACCCTCGCCCAACCCGCCTTCTTTCCTATGCATATCTTTCTCGAGAGTTAGCTGATCGCGGAGTTCTATATAGAGAAAGCTTTTTTCGGGTTATTATTTAGTTGTTGTTTCTCGTTGTCTTTTAGTTAATAAGTTGCTAGCGTCGGCCGGTTTTAGTTCCAGTGTCGGCAAGTTTTGTGTTAGTCCTTGTCTGGTATAGATGTGCATCCAATGCGTTTCAGGTCCTTTCACTTAGGTTTACACTGATTGTAAAGCAACGGTATGCTATGTGAGAAGCTGACTGCAGGAATTATATTTCTACAGAGTTTAGATTGTTAGAACTTTTGTCTTGATCGTTAAATAAATTGTAGGTATATCTTTAGGTTGATATATAAAGTTGCGACAAATTTTATCAGAAAAAAAAAAAAAAAAAAGTTTGCTCAAGCAGGCTAATTTAAGTTATTATCGATGAAAATAAAGACAGTCTGAATTATAAATCAATATTCTATTGTTTATGTTTGTTTTACTTTTTTTTTTGAAACATTATCTTTTGTTTGTACGTATATAATTCTCAAATAGTTTACACTGTTAGTGGGGCACAAACATATCTACCTTAATATATTTGGAAGTGAATACCTACAACCTAATAAACTTGAATATAATAAAAGCATCCCCATCGTTAGTTTTAAGAATAATCACTTTAAAATGCTTATAAATTTATTGCAAATCTCTATTTGGTAGATTTTATAAATAATAATTGAATATTAGAAATCACAAATATATTTCGTTAGAAATATAGTTAAACATATCTATTGTTTTTATTATTATTAATTAAAAGAATCAAGACAGGGTCGGGAATACCATGCCACATTCGCCGTTTTGTCATCTCTAATCCATGTAATGCATTATCATTACATGAGTTCTTAACTTCGTATTTGTTTTCACCTTCTATACCTATATTTGTCTTGATATACCACCAGAAACTCCTTAAAATCTAGATTATCAAGATTTTTTTTTAAACAAAAAAAAATTGACTTCGAACACATTGATTCTTTGATAAATCAAGTAAAATAAAAAAAATGTATCTTTACATTTCGGGTTAATTAGATTGATACCTTAATGTTTGTTTGTGTGGATACCTTAATGTTTGAAGTGGTAGAGTTTAGTGCCTTAAATTTTTTCTTTAATTACTATAATTTTCATCCTTATATTTGTTTAGATATCAATTATAAAATATTTTTATCTTTTTAAAAAAAAAATTGAAAAACTTGAAAGTAGTTTTTAATCATTTCCGATAAATATAAAGGCAATATTAACTCGGCATTGCCAACTTGTGCTAACGCACTTGTACCAGTACTGACGATGTGATAGTATTGGTCAACACCGACTCTCCGCAAGGAGCCCATGCCAACAGTGCACGGATCAAGAGACGCCGATCCATTGACTTTATTATTTTTTTTGTAATTTCTTTATTTAATAAAAAATATTAAATTAATTGTTAGCATCAATAACTTATTTTCTTCCAACATGGGTAGGACCTACGTGGCACCACCAACAACCCTACCTACGTGGCACCACCAACACCGACTCTCCATTAACCGACACAATCTGCTCCACTTGAATCATCAGTACACCAATCTGCTTGAGTCCGATACCTAAGGACACTTTTTTGCCATAGCCTCTATTTCCTACCTTGAAAAAGGAACTATCAAAATATTAAGGTGATAAATAATATTAGTACATCGATGAAGCAAGAGAGGCAAGTTACCAATATTTCAGTCTATATCCCAAACAGAGAAACACAAATAAACTCTACACTGAAACATCCATGGATCTCTAAACCTACACTGATAGAGAGCTCACTGACAACAAACAAGAAGCTAAGCCTGAGGAAGAGGGATCGGCTTCACAGCGCTCTGAATCCTCGAGAACGCCATCCTCACTCTCTCTTTCAGACCTTCGTTCGCACTCTCAACTTCTCCGCTCTGTTTATCCAAATGTGCCACGCTCCCGTCACAAGTGATCACCAGCTTCCCTTCATCTCCAAACTTCACATCCCCAAACAGCGACACGAGCAGTGCATGGATCACCTTCTCTGCCTTCTTCCCGTTCTCTTCCTCAGCTTGCTCAACCTCGGGCTCAGCCACAACCTTAGGGATCTCTCTACTGGTGTTTAGAACCAGAGCAACAACCGAGTCTGAAACCATGTCATTGATGGGGTCGCAGCTCCAGTGGAGTGAAATGTGGTTCTCTGATTCTTGTTTCACTGTGACCCTGTCGTGGACTCGAAGCATTGGAAGCCTGGTTTCTTCGTCTGTTGAGGACTCTACACTTTCATAGATACGTTTCAGACGATGCTTTATGATCCCAAAGGCACCAGAGTAAGGTATGGTGATCCTCTGGTTGATGTTGGCAGTGGAAAGCTGTGAGAAGACATGGAGATCGTCCGGAGCCATGATCTGGTAAGTAAAACCTTTCTTCACCAACAAACCACTGACTGTCTCACCAGCTTCTGGTGTTGTCTCAGCCAATTTTCCGATAGTTTTCGCCATTTTCTCAGAACTGAAGTACATTTCCACAGACTGGCAGTTCTTGGGGGTGAGGATCTTGGTCTTGCCATCAGCAATCTCGGAGATGAGCTTCTGTTGGAGCCTACTCATCTCAGTAGGAGCTCCATGAACAAGAATGATATTAGGAGGCATGAGCTCTTTCAAGAATGTGCTTGTCTGAATATAATCAGCATGAGCGGAGAAGGAGATGTAATGAACCGACATGTTGAGAGGCGAAGCAAGACCATTCATGAGTGTCACTTCCTTTGGCTCATTCATGATGGCTTTGGCCAATGTGCCTTCCACAGCATACCCGGGTATGATGCAAGCGTTTTTCTTATCAGCACACCACCTGTCAAAAAGCTGTCGGGACAACCCGCTCTGAAGAGTACCAGGACTTGCCATCACCACCGATGGGCCCACATCGCTGAAACTATCTGTATTGTTCAATGCTGAAATGTGCTTGAACTCGAACGGGTTTGAGTTTGCAAACTGGCCTCGGATCCTCTCGTTCATGGAATTGATGTAGGTTTGATAAACAGCCATACATTTCTTTGCGAGAGGAGAAGCGTAGTGTATAGGTATCTTATGGAGCTCTGGATGGTTTAACCAATACTCATCGAGGATCAGGAGGAGCTCTTGGGCACGGCCTAGGGCAAAGGCGGGGATCAGGACACGACACCCTTGAGGAACTGTGG
>JAYMSW010000852.1:0-19199 GCA_036897725.1 Erodium texanum | reverse complement strand
TTTATAAAATCTGAAAATTATATATAAAATACTTAATTTTAGAATATATAAAAAAAATGAAAACATAAAAATCATTTTTTATTATTTGAAAAACATTATTCATTAAAAAACATATTATTCAATAAATTCTTAAAATTCAAAAATAAATGCGCAAAATCTGATAATTATTTTAGAAATAGATATTTAGATTCTTGAATTTTTAAAAATATATAAAAATTCAAATATTATTTTTTCGAATTATCAAAATATTTTTCCCTACAAAATGTTATTTGAATTGAAAATAAATTTATAAAATAGAAAAAATTATAAAATTGTATTTGGGGTTGAGGGTAGACTGTTAGGGTTTTGAGGGTTTGGGGCTGAAGGGTTGAGAGTTTGAGGTTTGTGGTTTCAACATTTTAGGGTTCAAGGGCATTTTGGGTATTTACGAAAAATTAGGGTATCATGTGTTGAGCACATGCTTTTTTCTATTAGTTTTAACACTGTTAGGTCCTTTTTTGCAATTAAAAATATTCCACGGTCTCGAACTGTGACAGAAAATAGATGACGGCCCTTTTATGCAAATAGTCTTTACCAGACTGTCCTTTTTTGTATTTAACCCTATATACAGAGAGAAAGTAGTACATGTTTTTGTTGGACTCAATTGCACCGTATGAATCTTGTTCAAGGAAATCAAATAAAGAATCTAGGATAATCTCACTCAGTTACCTCTAAGTATGTACCATTATGAACTCACAACCCCCAAGTCTAAAACGTTTTTGAAAAGCCCCTTAAGTTTTTTTCAGTTTCATTCGTCAACTTTTGGCTGTGAAATGACGAAAATACCCCCATGTGAAAATGGGATAAATTGAGACTAAAAAACCTTAGGGGTTGTCATAAACTTTTTAAGCTTCAGGGTGGTTAGTTAATAGTGCAACTTAGGAGTAACAGAGTGAGATTGTCCCAAGAATCTATGTGTGTTGTTTGCTACCCTAAAAGATGGGACCATACCTAGAATGGCATCAAGTCCAGACCCTGAAAAGTGCCCAAAAGCATATGCAGCAAGATCAGCTGAGAGCATGCAACATAAGATTGGATGAAAAATCCTCTTTACAGTGGATGGCAACCTAAACACAAAAGTAAATCAAAGGCATTACGATCTCAAACAAGAGGAGAAGTTCATCTATGTAGCCTAAGGAAGACAAAATTGTACCCGGAACCAATAATGTAGCCTAACACAGTGGATGCAAGAAGGAATGGAAGGCATGTCTTAGCAGCTGTCCCTAATGCTGTAGGGTAATATAATGCTGAGACAAATGAGGCGAGGAAAATTGCACTCCAAGACCACAATTCAAGAGAAGAAAAAGGAGAAGGTTTTGCCATAGGCTCAGCATCTGTCATCTCTGTTTTCACCATTTTTCTTACTGCTATAGCTGTAGAACCTGCAACTGTAAGTGAAGCTAGCCAGCCACCAGCTGCAGGAAGTAATAGAGAGTAGCACTGTATCACTTTGATGGAAGAAGTTGGCACACACAAAAAAAGAAACACATGCAAAACCATATTTCTCTACTCTACTCATATCATATGCATGTTTATAGACAAATTAGATGTTTTTTTTTGCCAGTTTCAGACTCTTCGGTGCAGTTAAAAATGTCATCTTCTAGCAATTAGAGGTAAGAAAACACTATGCATCCAGTTTTATGAAGAATCTAAGAGTAAGAGTTATGTCATAGAATCTTGATTATTACTTTTTTGCTAAAGCCAACCCAGTTGATGATCAAAGTCAAGAATACTAACATTTAACAATTTCTAGGCAAATGTATGTTAGAATAACTATGATGGAAAATACGAAAATATGAGGATCATTGTTCATCTTTCCTAATTAATTAGCTCGACAAAAGTGCTATGTATCACCTATTAGGATATAAATGAAGTCGTCAATGGAGTTCTGTTTAGGTACCTATGATGAGGCAAATCTTGAGGCCTGAAGCAGCAGGGATATCTTTAACAGCTAGTGGCAAAACAACCAAAGATGGCACATAGAACAATGGAAGCCATCTCTGGATGAACAGCAAAGCCGGCTCAAAGAAGTTCATCAAGCTCATGGCAGCAACAGGAACAACCAAATCAAGAATCACCAGAGTTGAAAATATACAGAACATCCCAAACAATGCACTCGGGAACTTTATTGCAGCCGCTACAAAAGCCTGCTTCAAGTACTTGTCCAATGCTAGGATAATCCCAAGCGAAAGGAGCAAATGCAAAACACCAACCACCTGCAAAAAAAACCCATTTCACCAAATCAACCAAACACCACAACAGAGCAAAGATTCAGGAGAATCAGACACACTTTCTGGGGAATCGAAGTGGTGTTTCCGCTATCAGTTCCGGCTGATTTCATCGAAAAGTTTCGATTTTTGCTGGAATCTCGAGGACTCAAATACGAGAACTTGGTACTGAATCCAAAAAACTTGGAGGGGCTAGTTGAATTCGGGAAAGCGAGCAGGTTTTGCTTGGCGCGATCTCCATTGGAAGCTGAGGCTGAGGCTCTTGGATTTACCCTGAAACAAGTTCTGGGAGAGAATCTGCTGTTTGGAGCGGGAAAGGAAGAGACTTTGGGAATGGCAGAGACGATTGTTGCTGCCATGGCCAGTGTGAGGCAGTGAATGCAATACCCAGACACTCAAAAACGTCCATTTTCATGGTGGGGCTGTGAGAATTTTCTATGGACTACGTTTGGATGCAAAGAAAGTTAAAGATCATGTTTCTTTCTTATTCCCAATCCCCGGGAATTTAGAGGTCGGCATTTCTCAAGAGACACGTGGCACATTTAGATTGGGCTATCATGAATTCCTCACTACCATCTTGTTCAAATCTGGACCGTTTGTGCTCAGAGGCTCATTCTCATGATTTGGCAAAACACAGAACATGCCATCCGTTTCATTAAGACACTAATCACAAGCTTAAGACAAATAGACAATACACATGATTCTTGTTTATAGGTTAACAAAGCACCATCTCAGAAGTGAGGTTTGGCATCAAAATCTGCTAAAAAATGAACAATCATGGGATGAGAAAATTGCCCTTCCGAACATTGGTCATTTAACAAGTTCAGAGAACAAGAAAGTCAGAAACTTTACATAGCTTCACTCAAAAATTGTCTGATATTGCAACTCTTTAGTATTCAGACAAGAAACAAAAACCATATTATCTGATAAGACTTATCCATAATAACCCTTCAGTACAAAGAAGAACAATTTCAGACAGTACGCATAACGTAGAAACCATTTACAGATGCATCACACAGCTTACTTAAACAAAGTGGTTAGTGCTTCTTTTGAGCATATCACAACCTATTACCAGTTCAATTCTCTGGTTGATGATAAGGGTAATGAGCTTGAGGCGGGGCTTCGATGTCTTGATGATAAGAATCGAGTTCAATCCTAGATGGAGTAGCGGCACGTGCCTCGTGTTTGTCTACCCTAACCTCAGCCAACTCTTGGATCCCTTCTCTTTCAAATGATTGAAATATTGGGTGTAAATAAGCATCAACTAAGTAAGCTTTTATGTTGAGGTTGGGCTCTGCACTCTTCTCCAACATGTCTTTAGCCATTGCTTCCTGAACAAGTTACAACAAAGAATAATATTAGATCTAATTGCTCAAAATATTCATTTTTCCACACATAACTATCCCCAATTTTAAAACGTTATCTACAACTACTTGAACTTTCAAAAACTGATAGAAGACTCTTTTTTGCCAAAAAAAAATGACAAAATTGCCCTCGATCCTAACCTAAAAAAATGCTTCATAGCTACTCAAAACATTTTGATTAAATGTAGAAAACGGTTGAGTAGATGTAAAAACAAACAAAAAAACTCCTTAAAATTAAAAACTATTAAAAAGAAGGAAAACTGGTATTTTTTAGGTTAGGACCAAGCACATTTTCGTCATTTTTGGCAAAAAAGAGTTAGGGATAGTTAGTGCAAAAAAAAAACATATAATACGACATAACTATTTGCATCTGACCCTAATACATTCAACTTAGTCTACTTAAGAAATGCGAGTTTTGTTAGCTACATGCTACATGTGAAGATAGGAGCTTTACCTCAAGTGGGTACTTCCTAAATGCAGGCTCAAACCTATGCTTGCAGTACTTGTGGAATGATATAGTCAAGATCGGTAAAGCCACAAGTAAAGGAGTGGAGCTAGCAGCTTTCTTTGTACTGAGTAAACCCATCAACAGAAGTTGAGAGATCAGCAAGCTCGCTATTATGCGAGTGTGAACATGTGGCCAAAATGCAGCAACACTCTCGTATCTTTGATGATAGACATTGATAATCTGAACAAAACAAGTAAGCTTTTGGTTACAAACAATTCATATAACAAAGAAAAGGTTGCAATGCACTGACCTGGTGACGGTAAACTAGATATGCAAAGGCGAAGAAGACAAGGATAAAGGGTAAAAGAACTGGAGTGACCACAGCATAGACAATCCCCAAGAGAAAATAAAGTTGCAGACTTGGGAGAGTTTCCGGGTAATCCACACTCTTAGGGTTCATAGCAATCTCTCTATCTCTTTCAGTCTTCACAAGAAACATGTTCTTTAAGTGAAATATAGCCAATGGTTTCAACCGGAGAATCTCAGTGGCAACTCCAGCCCACCCATCAACCATTATGTAAGTAATAAAGAAAGTAGCTTTCATTGGTATTGATACTCCGATTGTTTTAGGAAACCTGAAAAAGACAGGACAAGGTTTCAGAGATTTGAAGCATACTAGGAATGATCAAAAACAAGAGTAAGTATATTACTGGGTGGGTGCTTGGTGAAGGAAGGTATGGAGTTGCTGAAAAGCTGTTCCAGTCACTATACTTCCCAAGAACACATTCACAAGCATAAAGTAATAATACTTTGCTGCTGCTCTTCGTTCTAGTGTTGACATGGCAATGTGTCCCTCAATTTTGGACATGATCATCAAGATTCTAGGAAGAACGAACAAGAAGACCTTAAGAGCTAGACCAGGAAGGAACCCTTGTAGGAATGACTTGATAAATGCCCTGCACAAATGATCTCTTATATATATTACACACATTTATGATTGTAAATACGAGTTTGAAAACAATTGGACGAAGTTTACTTACAATTCTATCAAGGGTCTAAGGAAAGGAGCGACCTTTTGAAGACCCTCTAAATTTGCAAGGGATTGCACAAAGGCAATGGGGATCATGTAGAAGAACACAAGCAGAAACATTGCCACTGATATGATAAGTTTCCTGATGCTTAGTGATACAAAGGGTATACCCAAGTTTCGCCAATAGACATCACGAGGCTCTGGGGCCCAATTTGTTAGCCACAATGTTGGGTTCTTGCTTTGCTGTGTCTGTGCACAAACAGCAGCTCCCCAGCGCGAATCAAATGATACAAAAGCTGCAGGTAAAATGCTCTTTGGATCCTTGAGAATCCTCTGGCGCTCTAAGGCCATCTGAGACATAACACAAGGTTTTAGAATATGAGTATTTGAGCAAGTCATCAAATGAGGAAAGAAATTAGAGTTGTGTAACATTATGACTTACTTTCTGATTGAGTTCTGTTACTTGTTGCTTATAGTACTCAACTGAGTCAACTCTCTGACCCCAAAGTCCCATAAATCCTGTCTAAAATTGAACGGTGTTCAATGAAGAGACTCATTATGAAGACATATATCCAATAAGGTGTCATTTTCATTCATATTACCTTTGTAGTAGGTCTCTTTTTTGGTTGTCTTTCGAACTTCAGTTCATTATAGTCCAGCCAATTCTGCAGCTTGTCTCGTTTTTTCACGAGTTTAGCAAATTTGTTTGCATTGTATACAGCCTGTGTTAAGAAAGCTAATCATAATTTCCCAAGAAAATGAAGAAAGCTAACTGTAATGATTAATGAATGAATTGTGAAGTGATATACTTGAAAGAACTCACCTGGTGACTAAGATAGTGATCAGGATGATTTGTTTGAAAGAAACGGTCTACTGTCTCTGACAATGATTGACCTGGAATGCGAGGCACGTTCTTTACCACAACCTATAGCAAGAGAGTATGTCTGCCTCAGTATAGCTCAACATCACAAATCTAAAGTACCCAATTAACAGTTGATTATGGATCAACTCACTGTAAATTGTTCGGCCTGCCTTTGCTGTGAAGCCAAGAAGCGCAGCCTCATTGATGCTACATAATCATATTCTTTGTATAGCATGTAACAAATCCAGAATGTAAATATGTATTCCAATGCTATGTGCACAAGAAACCTGAAATTCAACCAACAGTCCCTTAAATATTCTGCATTTCCACTATATTATATACTTGTAGGAATAAAGCTATGTTATGAAATTCAACCAACAGTCCCTAAGACCTGCCATTGAAGAGTGATATGAGAAATTCAAGCTTAAACACACCAGTACATTTTTCAGAGTTGTAGGCGAAACTTACCTCAGAGATTTAGCAGGAACATTTGATATCGAAAGCTTGTCAATGTTACTCACAACCAAATCTTGCTTTAGGAAAAACAGTGCACCACTTGATACATTAACTGGAATTAGAACTATGAGGGCAATGACTGTTATTGGTATGAAAATCTTCAAGCTGTTGCACAAAAGGGATAAGACACATAAGTCCATTGATTCATTGCAGAAATAGTATATGTAAATAGTGTTAAACTATAAAGTCTTGTATCAAACAAAAAGTAGAGCTATATGTATAGGCAAGAGAGCCAAAAGCATCAACAAGTGAAATACACACTTTATGAAGGATGATCCTATAATTTTCTCAGAAAGCAATCAACAAAGAGAACCCAAAACATCAAGTAACCAAACCTGAAAAACAAAACCCATTAATAGCAAAATCTCACTCAACCATCACATAAAAATCGAAACTTTACCACTATTTCATCCCAAGATTGGATTTTTAGAACAAAAATAGCTACCCATTACTCCAAAAAACACAATTTCACACAAAAAGAAACTATGATTCCAGGAACTAGAAGATCAAGAAAGTAATGAAGAAATGGAGAGTACCCCAGAACATAGATTCTCAAGAAAACAGCCGAATCGAGCCCTGCATGTTCAATAATCTCATCCTCACTCATCCTCATGGCCTGAGGCATCCAGTTCAAGAAGGTCAAGTAAGTCTTGAAATTAAGGTTAACGAACTTGCCCACAAAGTTCCCAGACCTCCCTGGGCTGGACCTAGCTCCCTTGAGGTACCATTTTGGAAAGTAGACTCTGTCATTGATGGGTTGGAGCCGGAGCAGAGCAAAAGCCAGCAAGAAGGCAAAGGCACTGAGAATGTTGATGAAGGCCGAGACCCCAATGTCTCCTATAGTAGCCATTGCTGGACAGAACACAACAGAAGAGTAGGGTTTATAAGGAGAGAGAGAAAGAGGAAGGGTGTGAAAGAAGAAATGGAGCTGAGGGAAGGTGGTGGAAGCAACCAGTGGACAAAAGGAAAGAATATTAATGGGGTTTTGCTTTTATTTTTATTACACTATTTTATTTGGAAGAATCAAACGAGGGAAGCTCTTGGTTTATGATCTGTTTAAGGCTGCTAATCTTATCATTTACATGTTAATGTAGCATTTTCTTCTTCTTCTTCTGGGTTTTTGTGTTTTGGATCAGAGATCTCTAATGGTTTAAACATTAATCTTGTTGAATCATGATTAGATCAGCTTCTTGGTTTCTTGACCATGATTGAGTGTGACATTTCATGTCCAAATCATCATATTTGTGTTGTGTCTTTGTCTTTGTCAGGATGATTCTGGAAAAGAGGTCACTGTGCTGATGTTCTTGCCATCTTGAATTGATCTAACATAGTGTTTTTCTTATAAAATTGTTTAAAGAAGTAGAAAATAAATTGACAAAAAACAAAGAATAAAGATCTTACCTTTGTATCTTTTTCATTTAAAACCTTTTCAAATCAGCTCAAAGATTTGATTTTGGTGTGATTTTAAACACCAATTTGCTGGATCATAGGCAAAGAATCACACTTTTGCCACTTTTCTTCAAAATATTTGGCAACTTGCTTCATTAAATATATAAACATAAGACCATTTTTATAGTCAAAAGATGATCTCCATGTTAATTATGCATAATCCTTGTCCTTTTCCTTTAAAATTGAAAAAAATTATATACATTACCCTCCAAACTTGTTATCTAATCATACTTTTTATTTTATCAGAAATCTAATCATAAACATATTCATATACGAACAACTATTCTAATCTTATTAGTGATGAATTCACTACGGGAGTATTCTTTATTGCCTACAATCCTTTAATAACTCAGTGAGTAAGATATATCGAGTTTCTCACCTAGTTCATTGAAAAATCAACATGATACACTTCAGTCATATTAGGATAATACAAACCAAAGTTCTGTTCTGTCCCCACAGGCTTCAAGTTCTCATTAAAAACAGCAAAAACATAAGCCTCCAAGCCCCTCCCAGGCCTCTTCGGAGTTCCTGACGATCCCACAACATGTTCCACAAACCCATTAACATAAACCTCAGCATTCGAAATCGTAGCCACATCACCATTCCCATTAGAAGGCCAACCACTCTCAGACACCACAACCTCAACAGAGGACCCACCAGCCTTCTCCATTGCAGAGTACATTGCATCAACCATGGCATCAAAAACATTCTTGTACCCCAAGTCACCATCCTTAACCACAACCTCGGTACCGTTGAAGAGAGCGTAGGACAAGGGCATGTCTTCTTGATCAGATATGTATGCAAAGTATGGGTACACATTGACTAAAAGTGGGTTCTTGTTTGTTTCCAAGAAAGTCAAGATTTGCCTCATGTTTTGTATCACTTCTTCTGAGAACTCTGCTTCAGATGGAGGGTATGAGTTCCCAAGAACCGCCATGGAAATAGCTGTGCTTACAGAGATGGTGAGCTGTGAAGCTTTCAAGGCAAAGTCTAGATTCTTCATTGCTGGGTACACAAAGGCCTGTAAATCACCGGGGATGACTTCGTTACCTGCTGTGACCAAAGCTGATTAGCCTAGTGATAAGTTTTGGTCTCTAAGACCAAAGTTCGAGTACCAACAACAGTATCATAGTTACTGTATCAGAAAAAATTACCTGCTGTGATGCATCTGAAAATGACAGTTTTGGAGTATGGAAGCACGTTTTGTTCAACCCAGTTCATGGCAAATGAGACATCAGTCCCAAGTCTCTGGAGATCCTGGTTTAGTGTTCCTAGGATGACTTGGATTCCTGAGTCCCCCAAGGCTTGGAGGGTGTTCTGGTCGGGATTGAATAGTCGGACACGTGTCAAGTTCCTAGATTTCAGGAGATTGATGACTTGTGCTGGTGGTGGAAGATTGTCCCCTAACATCCCATAGTTCACTCCAATACCCACAGCTTCTGCATTGAAACCATAACATAAGAACTTGTAATTAGCAATTCAACTAATTAAGACTAATCAAGACATAAGCAATGTTAAGTACCAGTGACTATGCTGAGGTGAAAAATGAGGATTAGGCTACAAAATAGCCCAATCATTGCAGCAAATTTGATCTTGGAATTGGATTCAAAGGATTGATAATGTGAAGTACTTATACAGAACAATATTTACTAAGGACTGATTTGTGAGTTAAATATAGCTCTAAAATGGGCTTAATCATCGTGGATTGAACGATGTTTACAAAGTTAAATATCTGTTAATGAAGCGTATTTAAGTGACCTGCATGAAGTAGTCAACTCTATCTTTATATATTTGTCTTTTGGCTTCAGAGAATTATAAGAACTGGTTATGCATGATGGCAAAATACACACATATTTATCTACATATTTATCTACACATAAAAGACAGAGTAGCTTTCGGGTAAAAACCTATCCTTATGTTGCGAACGTTGAACCGATCTAATTGACTGTGAATCAATATGATTCAATGATTAAGATATAAAACAGAACGATTGAAAATACCCATAACTTTATATTATTTAACGGATCAGATCAGTTCTTTGTTCTTATTTTAAAGGTTTTCACATAAAACCTCCCATATAAATAACATATATAATTTTGCCGGCCCTGAACAGTGATTCTGGTAGGGTATGGGAGCAAAGAAACATGGAAGAAAGGCCACAAGGTGGAGCTTTCCATGGTGACATGACATGGCCAATCATTGTCCTTTTTTCTTGCTGTCATTTTGCACCCATTATTGCACATTCTATATTTATATAATCATGGAATCAAAATCATTGATTAAACTAGTTTTAAATCACAAATGGGTCGTTGATAATGCTTATCTGAAACACTATTTAGCATCAAGTTGATAACAAAGCCTTAGCAGAGGCAGAGAGAGATAAGAAAAACCAAGAAAAGGTAAGTTTCTTGATCACTGAATGCTAAAATAAGCAGCTTCTGAATCTTTCTTCTTTTGGGTACAGATATGGAAGATCAAGTCACTGATGAGCCAAAACCAGAGCAAGATCCAGTTCTTGAAGAGGAACAACAACATGTGTCAGAGGAAGCTAAGGAAGAGAAACAACATGTGACAGTGGAGAGTAGTGATGATGTTGTGAGCTCATCGAAGAAGACAAAGCAGAGTACTCTGAGGACGAAGCAGGTCACTGTTCCTCAGCCATTTTCGTTGGCTACTGAGAAGAGAATGGGAAGAGAGAGAAAGGGTTCTGTGGAGCTTTCTTCTTCATCAGCTGCAAAACCCAAGTTAACCAAATCTGCAAGCTTAAGTTACAGGTATGTTTAGTTGTGTAAATCTGTATAATTCAAGTCAATGTTGAGGTTGACTTGACTTCATGGTATAGGACTCGATCCTCGTCCGAGAAAGCTGGAGAGATCTCAACTAGTTCCAAGGTTAAAGGAACTACAGCAGCTACTAAAACTGAAGTAAGTTTTAGTCTGCGTTTGTATGGCCAAAATTAGTATATACAACATAAAGTCATGCTAGTTATAAACATGGTTCAGAGTTCAGGGTTCAGATTAATTATGAGCATGTTACTGGATTAATTTTTCATGTATTACAGATTAATCCGGGAATTAAAGAACGAAAGGAGGTCGAAATCAAGAAATCACAAGTCACCAACAAGATCGAAGCAGAGAAAGAGAGCAAGAAACTGGTGAAGAGTTCCACATTCAAAGCATCACCATTGCCAAGCTTCTATAGTAGAAAAGGTCCATTGCCAAAACCTGAATTGAAGAAGGTAAAATACCTTACATTGAAATCATGTATTAATATGAAATCTATGTCATTAAAATATAAAATCTACGCAAGTTCTGATCCAATAGTTCATTTCAGTTTCTTGTTTTGCGTTCTAAAGAAAGGTTTCTATCTGAATCTTACTCTCTCTCTATATATATGTGAGAGAGAGATTTAATTAATTTGTTTCTTTGTTATAGGCTTCTGGAACACAACCTAAGGCTCCATCACTGGGTCAAACTCAAAGAAGCAAGGCTGTGACATCCACTGTGAAGAACAAGGTGGAAGAGAAGGTGAAGGTCTCTTCCAAGAACATAAATGGCAACACCAAGGAGAAGATTGGCACACTGATTGCACGTGCTCCTAAGACATTTGATGTTACCAAACAAACTGTGGAACCTATTGTTTCTAGCGCATGATCGATGCTTAGGAACTAAATATGATCTTGGTCTGATGATGTCTGTACGAGGATGGGTTCGAATTGATCACTTGTCAAGAAACACTGTTTCTGTTCTGTTCTGTTCTTGATTAACCCTACAAGTATTTCTTGATTAACGTACATTAATATTTACATGATTTTATTGAAAACAAGATGTTGGTAAAATTAAACACGACCAGGCTCTTGATTTGGTCTTCAAAACGCAGCCACTGCTGGTACTTGTAACACACTCAGCTCTTCTTCATCGTCGTCTTCATCGGCTTCCCACATGAACAGTGCGTATGATCCCATCACAGTGCTGCAATTCAAAATAGTAAATTACAGAGTTAGATTTTAGAACCCTTTTCGTTTAAGTCAATGAGAAGTTGATTAACAGAGATTTTGGACCGACCAGTCGTTTGGAGAAACGTGAACAGCTCGGTCGAAGTAAGATTTGGCTCTGTCTCGGTCTCTTTGTGTCTCCCATATCAGCTTACCGTACAGCGACAGGACCTCGCCGTCGCCGGAGCTCGCTAGTATGGCTCTGCCGTAGTACTCCTCTGCTCTCGCCGCGTCTCTCTCCACCTGATCATGATCCAAACCCAAACATTATCAACATAGATTTAGTTTCATATGATTTGATTCCACAGAGAACCGATCTGAGCTGTTGGATCAGTACGATACCTCGTGTAGGTATTTTCCGTAATTTCTGAGAAGCAGAGGATCTCCGGGATTCGACTTCAGCATTTCCCGGTAGTAATCGCCGATCTTGCTCGGATCAGCGTCACCGGGGGAACCGGATTTCTTCACCGGGATCCCAATCTCAGGCCAAAACCCGGCCTGATTGGTACCACCGGTTTTCAATTGAAGCGATGCTCCGTCGTCAGATGGGTCGGACTCGGAGTCTTCCTCCGGTATGCTGACGGGGAATTGGAGGGATCCGGCGGAGGAGAGCCTGCCGGGAGACTGGAAGACGTCACTATCTGACAAGGCTCTCCGGACTGTGATCTTGGGGAGGGCGTTGAATTTAGGATCGAAATGGAGGGAGATTCTCGGAGATGTGGCGGGGGGCTTGTCGCCGAAGGAGCTCCGGCGGGAGTGGGAGAACCGGGGCGATCCGGGTACGAGGTGGGCGTGGATGGGTCCAGAACCGGTTCGAATCAAAGTAGCGGCTTTCATGGTTAAAGTATAGTGTGGATTAGTTGAGTGAGAATACTTGGATTTGGAGGTGATAATATATAAAGATGGGTTGAGGTGGAGTAAAAAGGAAGCGACACGTGGCAGACCCGTAGGAGTCGGAACTTTTATTGAGATCGAAGACAACATGACTGAGTTCAAAGCTTAATTATAGTAGTACAATGTTGTAATAACCGCATGTTGTTTTGTAAGAAAAAAAGGTGGCGCTTGTTTGTTTTTAAATGAGAAGTTCATGCAATACAAATTAAATATGGAGTGTTAATGGGGGCTAACAATTCATGTCTCCTTCTGGGTTCCAAGCTTCCTACATCTTCGGGTTCATTCATGTCTGTACGATGTACACGAGTACACAGTAGTAGACTTGGGATTTGGAGAATTGTAAGAATTGGAGCACATGTAAAAGAACCTTCCATGCACTTGTACAACTCATCTAGTCACTTCCAAACGGTTGACAAACCCACATTTTCTCGATATAAAACTACGACAGTAAGTACAATTTATATATAATCATGATTTTGTTCGATTGATTTTTGTTAAGCTCAACTCGAACTTAACTTTTTCAGGCTCGGTCACATCTGAGCTGAGATCACACTAAAAAATGGAGACAAACCAAGACATGAGAATTTTGGACTTATTCAGAATAGACGACTCTTCTTGATCATGAACTTGGAATGAAGCTACTTCAACGATATTGTTTACATCTCTCATTTACAGGTGAAAAAGTTGATTCTACTGATTCTTCTTCAGCTTTGAGCCAGACGGTGTTGCTTGCTGTCTGCGTTCGAGCTGGGAAGCTCTTACTATGAAGAGGAGGGTTTCTAGGAGCATGCCAAAGACTAATCCAAGAATGCCTCCCGCAGCATTCTGAAAAATAACATTTACATAAAAAATAAAAATAAAAAGAATTTTTTTACATTATCATCAGGTGTCAAATACTTCAAAATATATACATATTTACCATGACAGGATTGTGGCTAAACAAAGCTCTGAATGCAGCATATCCGACCAAATAGCCAGTGAACATTGTAAGTGCAACATGTAAGCCTGTCAATGAGAAATAAGAAAAATCATAAAGAAACACATAAGCTCCTTGGAAAGCAAAGGCATGGCCAATCCAATTGTTTCATAGCATAGCCTTATCCTCCAAAGAATAAAGAAACCTTACAGGAGTTGTAACTAAAAAGTCCAGAAACATAATTTGAAGGTTTCCGATTTGTATGAAGGCAAAAAACAATCCACCATCGGTTTTTTTATTTTATACAAGCATTATCATGGAATAAAAAGATTTAAATGTGCTACAAGTTCATGTATCCTCTAAGTTCCATGATTAATCTGCTATACTATACCTAGCTAGAAATTTCTTGTCTCAACTGATAGTGACTTGAGCACAAAAATGCAATAACAAAGGTTAATTTTAAAACTATGACAGCTAAGAAATATGAAAAAAGGTGACTCTACAGTCTCC
This sequence comes from Erodium texanum, assembly GCA_036897725.1. Lineage (NCBI taxonomy): Eukaryota > Viridiplantae > Streptophyta > Magnoliopsida > Geraniales > Geraniaceae > Erodium > Erodium texanum. The sequence continues at coordinate 4,949 of JAYMSW010000852.1, read as the reverse complement.
ACAAGGGTATTTTTTTTGTTTTGTTAGAATTCTCTGTGGCTCCATATAGAATATATAATTGTACCAAAGACCATCTAAATCATACAAGGTCAAGTACAGAAAGATATCAAAACAAACTTAACATTTTGCTTGCCAACTTGACATGTAGACCAACTTATCAACTGTTGAAGAGCATAGATTGATTGATTAATTTCAGAAATGCCAAGACAACCTGTATGATACATCTATTATCCTGTTGCCACATTGCGATTAGTTGCAGTTAAGATATGATTTTATTTTTGGAAAACTCATATCTACCTATATGTGTGTGCAAGCACACATGTCCACAATTAGGCTCAAGCTCGTGGGAAATCAATTACTTAAAATATAATGAATGATACAATAAGAGCAATAATTAAGATGGGTACCATTTCAGGCAAGAGTAGAATTAATCATTGGAGACTAAAAAATCACCATATGAACAGATGCCACGGAAACATTCAAAATCATCTGCTGATTATACAAACCAAACACTTTAACTTCAAATTTTATCTGAGATTAACGATGAGCAACAGAGAAGTAAAAATCCCACCAACCAATGGCAAAAGGCCCATTTTATTCAAGTTGAAGCCAAAATGCACACACTTGCCTATGAAGCTGGTGGATTTTCTAAATTCAAGTTTTCTTTTCACTGTCTACACATTGGATATATACTTTGATACGAAATGACTAAAGCAGCTAAAGGTAGTGCCTTTATTGGCAAGCCAAGTACTAATTGCAACTTTAAGTAAATAGTAAATCAGATTTTTGCATAAGCAGATAACAATAGTTACCAAATCCAAGCTGATCTTTGTAGGAAGAGAATGGTTCAGTTGTGTCCTCTTTTGGCGTAATGTCCTTAACAAGCTCTTTATATGCTCTCCTCTCAGCCAAGTCCTCAAGCTTCCTCAATCTCGCCTTCAACTCTTCACTCTAAAAAAAAACCAAAACGATAATCCAAATCACACCATTACATTACCCTAATTGAATCGTAATTTTCCACATTCACGAACTGAAACAAAAAGACTAATCTTTTTCCTCCGACAACCATAACCCATTTGATTAAACCACTGACAAAATGAAGACTATTAAAAAGAGAGGAACCAAATCATCAAATCAAATTAGAATTTTACCTTCTCTCGGGGTTTAGGGCTAGATAGAACAAACTGGGATCCGGACAAGAGGCTGACCAATTCAGGCCGCGTCGAATGCTCCGATGAAACCCAGATGGATCGGAGAAGCTTGTAGGTCACGGCGGATTGGGATGAAAGGTCCGAAGCAATTTCTCGGATTTCCGCGGAGAGCTGCGAATCCATGGATGCAGACTTTAGGAAAGCGCGAATCGTTTCAGTTGAAGACATGACAAGCCCAGGTGTGCTCGTCGGCGAAGAAACGTTGTTGTGACCCATTCCGGCAAATTCCGGTCTTCTCCTCCAGATCTTGTAGCTTGCACGGTGTGTTCAGGTGATACGAAAATCACTCACCTTCAATCGGTTTCTGCATCTACGGAACAGAAATCAAATCGATTCAGTGTAGAGGCCTGGAGCGGACGTAATATTTTGACAAATAAATAAAAAAAATCAAGCCCAAATTTATTTGGGCCTTTACTCAATAATAAGGCCCAATTTACGTTATTTAAAACACAAAAATTTATCAAACATAAATAATGATTGGTTTTGTGGTGTAGTTGGTTATCACGTCAGTCCAACACACTGAAGGTCTCCGGTTCGAACCCGGGCGAAGCCAAAACTGATTTTCTCGCAATTCATTTTTCGAAGTTGTTGTTGGGCTATATTAAGGCCATTAAAGGCTTTTACTCAATTATAATACCTGATTAAAATTTAAAAACTTGTCTATCAAATATTTAGATCAACTGGTTTCGTGGTGTAGTTGGTTATCACGTTAGTCTAACACATTGAAGGTCTCCGGTTATCTAATTTTTTTGCTATTCATTTTTCGAAGTTGTTGTTGGACTATATTAAGGCCATTAAAGCCCAAGTTTGTTTGGGCCTTTACTCAATTATAATACCTGATTAAATTTAAAAACTTGTCTATCAAATGTTTAGATAAACTGGTTTCGTGGTGTAGTTGGTTATCACGTCAGTCTAACATACTAAAGGTCTCCGGTTCGAACCCGGGCGAAGCCATATCTAATTTTTTTGCTATTCATTTTTCGAAGTTGTTGTTGGGCTCGACCCTTATATATTAAGGCCATTAAAGCCTAGATTTATTTGGGCCATTACCCAAATTTAAGGCCCAACAAAAGTTAGAAAATTGTCTATCAAAGTACATTATTGCGCCACTGTCCTTTTTATTATTTACAGCCCATATAGATGTAATCTCTAATTTTTAGATTTAATTTTTTAATGGAATAATTAAAATTATATATAATATCAACATTTCAACAACAACAAAAAAAGATAGGCTCCAAGTTTAACGGATGTCATTAAATTAGCAAACCTTCTAACAAACACGAGCCCACTATTACAAAACAATATACTTCAAATTACAAGGCTATAAATCCTAAACAGAACACAATGTGTCAATGCATAGCAGTAAACGATAACAACCTTTTTTATTTATTTAAGAAATTGTCGTAATATTATATATCAACGTAATAATATACGTAACAAGCTATGAAATGAGTAGGGCAATAGCGCTCACAAAACTTAAACCTGGTGAGAATAAAATTCTTGTAGTCAGCTTCTAACTGAGCATAGCTCGCGTACCGCCTATAACCATACTTAGAAGAGCACTCATCCCCCTCTCTAAAACTTTAACAGGGCATAAAAATCCTAACAGAAGAGAGAGAAAGTCGCACGAAGAAAACCCTAAAAAATATAGGGTATTATGAGTGTTAATTAGTTGCACTCACAAAACTTAAACCTAGTGAGAATAAAATTCTTGTAGTCAGCTTCTAACTGAACATAGCTCGCGTACCGCCTATAACCATACTTAGAAGAGCACTCATCCCCCTCTTTAAAACTTTAACAGCATAAAAATCCTAACAGAAGAGAGAGAAAGTCGTACGAAGAAAACCCTAAAAAATATAGGGAATTATGAGTGTTAATTAGTTGTTATACAAACCCTTTAATATAACATATCTCATTGTAAAACCTGTACTTAAAACGGTCCAAGGCCTAAAATGGAGGCTTAGTGCAATAGTTGGCATGCAAATACAGGTACAGCAACAAGGCTAGGCACAATAGTGTCCCTAGTGGCCCCCAAAACAAACAAGCCCTCCCACATTGATAACAATGAGTACAGCAAAACACATTAAATTCAAATAAAATTCGATATTTTTGAAATAGATGTGACATAAATTCAAGACTTCGTATCTGGGTTGTAGTGATCACACCATGTTCAGTATTTGTCAAATACACAGTCGAAATATATTGTAAGAGGTGAGTAAAGTGTTGGCACTTCCATGTTATGTCATGTTTAGCATTAAAATAAGTAAAGCCTAAAGTGTGTGCCCTACAAATGTAGGGCAGTGGTCAAGTTGGGGAGGACAGATATGGAAAGAACAGCTGGGAGGGTAATAAATGGCCGACCATGTTACAGAATGGTACAACTATGAAGTTTCTAGAAGGAGAGGAACAGCAAAAACACAGCACAGCCGAGGAAGAGAGACCATACATATAATGTTCCGGTTGCGTTGACAAAAGTTGCAAGGTCAGCGACGCGACACGTGGCGGGAGGGTAGTGGAGGGAACGGCTGGTACAAGTAAGCGAGGAGTGAATGCAGATGGGCTCGTGAGGTTTTGGGTAGGTGCGGTGTGTGAAGGCGTGCGCGTCCGAGCTACCGGTGCCCATAACAACATAACTACACGTTCTTTTTTCATTCACCAACAACAACAAAAATGGTTTGTTATGATTGGGGTTGAGTTAGATTTTACTAATCGAATTGTTTAATTTATTGAGTTTCATCCACTTAGTTTAAAACGTATTGTATATTCGTTTATTAACCCATTTACCATCTTGGTCTAATCTTATCATGGTTTTTTTAGTCATTTGATTCACCCGAGACATCTGTTTAACCTATTGTGAATATAAGACCTATAAATTAATTGACATGCATGATCCAATGCGATATATGCAACAAGAATCTGATAGACTGTTAAGAAGATAGAATCTAACAAACAAGAAAGTATATTAAAATTAACAAGGAAATTAATGATATACACATTAAAGTCATTTTGTTTTTCTACTTTGTATTTATCAAACAGGGTTTCAAAATCAAATACATATACACAACATATATAACTTATAACTTATAAATTTCATAAAACATGGAAACATTTTTTATATTTGTAAGAAACCAATAAATTATACTCTTGTTTAAGCTAATTTTAACTTAACCCTGTATTTATAAGATTCGAACTTTTAACTTTATAGTGGTAAGAGCTTATTGACCAACTGGTCAATCCCGATAAGCACATAACATAAAAAGGTAATTAATAAACGAAACAAATTTGTAGTAACTAATTATTAAGAAGCGACTGATCTCAACTACTCTAATACGATGATAAAACGAGTAACTCAAACCGATAATCAAACTGATCAATACCGATTTTTATGTTCTTGAACTATAAATTGATCAACCCCTAAAATAAAACACTATAGCCCATAGTTAAAGAATACCAATTATTGTAGGATCGATTCAAATACTTGTAGTAACAACTTGCTCGATTCAAAGACTTGTACCAATTTGCTTTTCAAATTTATTGCTCCTTTAATTTTATTACCATCACTGTTATATGATAGTAAAGATAGTCACATAAGCAACACAACTGCCTCATCCCCAACTATATTTTCTACACGCTCTTTCAATGCTCTCCCTCCTTTCCTATACTATTTCAACTCTCTACCTAATTAATTATATAAATATAAATAAATATTTATTTATTTTTATATATATACACCCTCTC
>JAYMSW010000851.1:0-19199 GCA_036897725.1 Erodium texanum | reverse complement strand
ATTGTCGTAGTTATCTTTATGTAAGTTTATATAATTATTAATTTATGATATTGATGGAACCTATATTTACATAGGGGTTTTCCCAAAAATTATTATCTTATCGAATTTTGTTTATTTTACCACTGATCAAAGTCGAGACTGGAGAAATTTATTATTTTATCGTATTTATTAATTTATCGAGTATTAATTTATAGAGGATTTAATGTATTAAGCATTACACCTAAGCTTAATTAGACCCCTTCGAATAATAAAAAGGGTTTCAATTTGTTGTTCATCCAAACAGACCCCTACAAGAAAAAGCCAAAAACCATGGCCATAAATGATAAGGCCATTCCAAGATCTACAGCAAAACTACAAAGCCAAGAACCAGGCTTTAACTAATCACCGAAACAACACCAACCAACAAGCATCAATTGAAAAAGGGAACGAAAGAGAGATTTCAACAAAACCAATGAACAGATCTTGCAAGAAATTGAACAAAAACCCAGAAATCAAAACGAATGAACAATCCAGAACTAAAAAAGAACAGAAAAGACAAACCCATATGCATAAACAGAGAACAAATAGGAAGAAGAAACATACCATCTTCAACAGCACTGCTTTCGGTGGAGAAATGGGCAATAAGAAGCAGAGTCAACAATGAGACCAAATTGCTAGTTCTTGTGGAGCTCGGAGCCATCTCCAGACCCAAAATATCTTCTTTTTTCTGGGTTTCTTTGTGAGAGAGTAGCTGAGATGAGTGTACTCTCTTGTGTTGGGTTGGGTGAGAGAAAAGAAAAGGAGACAGAGAGCGTAGTGTCCTTTTAGCGAGATTCGAGCTCATTGTCTGTCTTTATTCCCTCTATAGTAGTGATGTGATTATTACTTTCCTAATATTCTTCGATTAATCAGAGTTACTTTAATAATGTCCCAAAGCTCGGCACATCTTTAAAATTGACATAAAAAATATATAATAGAATGTTAATGTTTATCGAGTAATTATTGTTTTGACAAAGTTTATCAAATCATTTAGGACAATTTATAAATACACTCCTAATCTATAGATCGATTTCACATAACCCTCTAATTTATCAACTTACACGAGGATATTTTAAACTATCCAAAAATTTATAATATTAGGTCTTTTTATCAAGGATTCTGTCATAGGTTAGGAGTGCATTTGTAAATATTTGGATAGTTTAGGGTACCCTCGTGTAAGTTGAAATATTAGGGTGTCATGTGAATTTCGGTCATAGGTTATGGGTGCATTTGTAAATTGCCCAATCATTTATGTGTCATCTGTTAAGAGTAAAGACATTGGTCGGTATTAAGAGGGCGATAAAAAATTAGAGTCGGTATTAGTGTTGAGGAAAAAAACATTAATAGGCTTTACCAACCATCCATCGTGTCAAGGCCATCACCAATAACCAAATGTTCTTGCTATAGCCATTATACATCAAGTGACATACTAACATTTATTGTATCTTTCTAAAAAAAATATATTAACATTTATGTTTTGTTTTTTTTTTTGAAATATCACATTTATGTTAGTTTAGAGTGAAAAAAATATCTGTAGTACGAGAAACTATACGCATGATACGTTCCAATTAATCTGACAGATAAAAAAAATCCATAAATAATGTTCCGTGTTTTGAGAAGCGTGGTCGTCTTTATAGCATCGGGACAGGTTTCAAGTTTCCATCCACCGCCGTGTAATGGGACTCGAGAGTGATGAAAATGCTCGTGATTTTATTTATTTTATAATTTAATTTCAATTCGAATAATATTAAAGCTCACACGTTTGAGTCACTAATAATGGCCCATTTATTTCCCTTTTCTTAACATCAGCTATTAAAGGCCTGTTCTTGGCCCAGTATGTTATGTACTAAGCCCAAAAATCTTTATGAGGCCCAAATCCCGTTAGTGGGCTCACAAACTGGGGCCCAAAAGCGCGGACAAACGGTTCCTACGATATAATCTCCTAAAAAGTAGAACCAGTCTCTGTAGAAGCGGCAAGAGAGCTCATCGCATCGCCATCAATGGCTTCCTTCCTCAGCAGCTTCTCATGAGCTCCAGCGCGATCTCAAGAACAAAGCTAACGATCTCTGCAAGTTCCAGAAAGGTAATTTTCTAGTTTCTCTTGTTACGGTGGTGACTATAGATGCATGTGCTCTGACGATGCTTTGATCAGATATTTCTAGGAACCATCAAGTTAGGAAGAAGTACACTATTCAGCTCGGCGAGAACGAGCTCGTCCTCAAGGTCCCACTCTCGGTACATTTCGGGTGTTTTTCTATGTAATGTTGTTTTGGATTAGTGTGTTAACGGTTGATTTTCTGTTAATTGTGGATGCTGGTTAATTTGTATTCATCAGAAGGTGTGGTTTCTCTGTTTGTTTACCGAGAAAGAGGAGAGAAAATGGTAATTAATTGTGGTTTCGGCGTTTATGTGAATTGGTTTGTTTGCGGTTGAAGGAGGTGGATTTGCTGAATGAAGGTGCAAATATGGACAAATTGATTTGCCTGGAGCCAAATGCCAATGTGTGGAAGAGAATTGAGTACATGTCGGCTGAATTGTATGTTCCTGTCACGCTATACTGTTTCATTTTTTATGGTTAATATTTTTGAAATGTTGAAGAGTGAAGATGTAGTTAGTGGTCATAACTTTATCTACAAAGCTAGACCATCTAGGTGACATCATGTAATATAATTACTATGTTGTGGAAATTGCACTCTACTCATATTGGCTGCCTGGATATTGTCTGTATAATATTATCTTAAATATTCATTGAAGATGGAAATAAATGTGTAATGTTCACTTAAGTGTGAATTAGTATTTATCAAAACCCATTATCTTTGTTCACTCAAATTTGTATGTTGATAGTATTTGTACAGATCAAATGAGTTGTATATATTTATCAGTTTTATAGAGACAGTGACCAAAAGGAAGAATGCAGAGTACCTTTTCTTTTGAACTCATTTTATATGCAATTTTTTTTTATTGCTATAGGGTTGGCGTATTGTATGTAAAAAAAAAATTAAATAGATACCGCCGAGTTGCCTTTTTCTGTACTTCGCCATGTTATGCCTAAATATTAATTACGTCTGATATTGATTTCATATGAATAAGACAGGCGTTTCATTATTATTTGATGTATGCTTGTTGATCTTACTCGGATGTAGTGTTTTGATGGATGTTGACACCTTTTTCTAATGCTCTTGGTGCCAAAAACCATGTACAGATATAGCTCTTTATCATGTGCTACCGTATTCTTCTCTTCATTTCAGTACTGGCCATATAGTTATTACTTTTATTTAGTGTTCTTCATATCCTTGGCGTAAAAAAACGTGTCAGCAGTAAGCAACTGGATGCAACACTTAAAGATTTGGAAGAGAAGCAAAATAGCAAGAAAGAAGTGGTTTGTATCCACTACTTTTCTCACATCATGTTTTCTGCACGGGGAATGAAATTCGGTAGTTTCATAGAAAGTTTATGCTAATATAATGAAACCCACAGTAACTAATCTGGGTTTTTGTTACTGATTTATACAAGTCTGCTAAGTTGTTATTGTCTTAACAGACTTTGGTGTACTGGTGATAATAGTGATCACAAGGCTCTATGGGGAATTTTTGTATTTATATGATAATTTCATACACAATTTGGTGTAGATATATACTGGGTGCAGTCCTCTCTTTTATAACATTTGCATGTTTGTATAACTTCTTTAGTAATTTAGCATGTTGTACATACATATGCTACTTGTAGCTGACTTAAATATTGTTTCTTTTTGGATTTTTTGATCTTGCAGATATTGAAGTTACAACAGAAGATTCAATCTCCAGTCTGGAAAAGCCAAGGCATAATTTGTTTAACTAGGTGTGTTTTCTTTATCTGTTGTACATTATTTTTTTTCATTTTCCTATTATTCTTTTATTTATCGGAATTATGAGTTGTTGTGTTTGGAATTTTGGATGTAGTTTTGGCCCCCCTTGTGTTCTAAATGACTAGTATTCCACTACGTTCATTATTGTTCTCTAATCATCTTGATTTAGCTGAGATCTAACCCCACTAATTGCCGGGTATTTTAAGGAAGGGCTAGTGTTCTGGGTGACTATATGTGAGAGAGAATTAAACACGTAATTCAGCATTGAGAGAAGTTGCGTCCTTAAGTACCCGAAATCTCATAAATGTTGGTTATAAATCTGTCAACTCTTCATCAGTTATTGGACAAATATATGACAATCTTTTGCTTCTAGGAATTGAAGTTCTGCCATTTAGCAGATATGTGGGAGATGTCATAAAAATTTGTCAACTCTTCATCTGTAACTGGACCAATATATAACAATCTTTTGCTTCTAGGAAATGAGATATTGCCCTTTAGGAGATATATGGGTCACTCGTAGTCCTAGTAATGGGTTTGGCAAATGCATGTGGCATCTCTATTTCATTTTCATCTCATGCTTTTTAATTAACGGTATGCAATGAATTGAAATTTAGCCAAGCATGTCTTGGTGCTGGCTTGTCCAAGTTACCAAAAAACTCGTTCTAATGTAAATGTGTCCTAGGTGGGCATCATTTTGGTGCTGCCCTGTGTTGTCTCTGTTTTGTTTCAGCAAACAAGGGAAAGTTTGGTAATGGAATATGTATAATGTACATGTAATGAATGGTCAAAGTGTTATCAATGTCAACTTCAATAACTCTCCACAAAGCTGTGTTCCCATTAGGCAAATTAGTACTCATATGAATGAAGAAACTACCACATTTTGGAAAAAACTTTGCACCAGTTATCTTTAACCTCTATCAGTAGTGTATACACATATGCAAGGTCAATTATTGGACATGACAATGAACTTTTTTACATGTGCAGAGGAAGACACCCACACGAAACTCTAGTAATTGGTGTGTCTGTACTTGCCATTGCACAAACTGTTACACCAATCAAATCGATATAATAATATTTGGGGAAGCAACAGGTTACTCTGTGAGCCAGGTATGTGAAAATGCACTCTGCACTCACTGGAAGTGGACTTGTGGTGTGTCTCTTTGAGTGCATAAATGATATTGATGTTTGCAAGTAATTGATTTTCTCTGAATAGTATCAGTGGCCATTGTTGGCATATCATGTGAAACCAGATGGACCAAGCCAAATGCATGTTAAGAACCATGTATTATACCGTTTTGCATTCTACCCCTTTTCACATAACATTATACTCTCTCCATTTAAAAATACATCCCGAGGTACTGGAAATATCGTATTTATACTCTTTCTGACATCACTGTATACATACGGGTATGAATGAATAAATAGGGTAGGTAGAATAACAACTAGGCAAGTATAAAGAGAACTTGGGGAGAGGATAAGTAGAAGCAAGAGCCACAAACCAAATGTGGACCATGAAATGGGGTTGTGAACTTATGAGAGGACTGAAAAGGCCATGCACACTCATGATGACTTGCTTTGAGGACTAGAATATATACATACACAGACACAGATGGTTGAACTGAATATATCGGTCCCCAATACAGTATATAGTTGAGGCTGCATGGCCATGCGCTGATGGGTCTTGATGCGCTGCCTGGTCACTATATTTCTGTGGTGCCAAACACTGTCAATATCTTTTTTAGCATCCGATCACTCCCCTTTTTTCAACCCTTCTGATAATGATCTATTTGCTATGTGCATGCATAAACCCATTTTATTGGTCATATTCCAAATCTTCCATCAAAGGATTATTCTACTTTTGGGTATATATCTCTAATCTTAATTACTTACCTCTTCTGTTCATTTTCACTATATTTGTGGTATTTTTGTCATAATTTTTGTAGTTTCATGGAAAAAAAGTTACACTAGCTCTTCTTAAAGAGTCGTTCTTTTAAAGTTAATTCTTATACTTATGTTGTGAACCTTAACCATTGAACTAAGGATCCGAATATTTGATTAATTAAACGATCTAAGGTTTTTTGACAGTGACCTAAATATCTTAGTAACATTTGGGCCAATCATGGGACAATTGAAGTGGCAGTGGACAGCCTCGGACCTTAGGTTGGGAGTGTGATGACCTAATCCTACAGTTTGAGTTCATACGAGAGTGAGACAAAAAAAGGTAATACAACACCAGCAGCATTTTGATTTTGATAGGGACCATCACTAAATTGACCACTTGGAGCACCTTCTCTGTGAAGCAAAAGCCACTAGTTTAATTGGGTTTACTCTCCTACTTCTTCCCAATTGTCTTCAGGATCTTCTTCACTACCATCCTTCTGTATTTGTCTTTTCTTCCTATAGATAAATATAGTCATCCAAAGAAATCCTAAAAATTATAAAATTGTCATGGTCTGAAAGATTTGGATCTTTTACCCATCAACTTATATTTTGAGTTGGATTGCTCAATCTGACTTGTATTTGTTTCTGGGTTGGATCACTCAATGCGACACGTGCTTGAGTTTTGAGCTGAGCTACTAAATCAGATGCGCCTTTGAGTTACATCACTCAATCCGACCTATACTGGAACTATTGGGCTGAATAAGTTGTAACGAACAAATGTAGTTCTAGTGTAAAAATGAAAGGTGGAGCTGAGTTATTATATTTTTTTTTACTATTATAGGCAATGAAGAAGGTTGTGACAAAATATGTAACAGCTAATGATTGTTTTGTTTTGCAAGCCTTTTGAGGAAATCAATCCTTCGCAGGTGTCCTTGATTCCAAAGTACATCTTTGAGAAAAAAAGGAGTACCATATATTTTACCTTTTAAAAAGAAAATTCGCCACATTAAATGAAAGGTCAAGTGATGAATTCCATTTTATTCAATCTAATCTCGTTTTCCCAGTAAGATTATATTCTAAATATATTAGGCACTGAAAATTTAAATAATATAAAATATAAAAAAGTCCATTTCGTTACTTATTCTCATTGGTTCCGTGGTGATCACCACCAGACACGTTCAATTTTGGTACTGCGTTGGTGTTTTAGGATCCGTCTCCATCCAAATTGAGTTTGCTAAAATGCACCGAAATTGATTGCACTAGACCAGAAATAGTCCACGAATTGTAAGATTCGGCAGAGAATATATTAAGAGATAGGCTTAGGATACAAGTAAGAGTCGGAAATCAAATCCATGGACAACGTATTGTGGAGTGATTTTGAGACCCTACTTGGTTTTACTTAATCACTTTCCATATACTTGGACTTATCTGAAGTCTCGAACCATCTCTGGCCATATTTGGTCAAATCTAAAGTAATGTAACAACGAGACAGGTGCAGAGTGTAATGGTTATGTTGCAGTTGGACATGAGAGATGCATTGGAGCTGGAGGGTGCGAAGTTCACGATACTAACGACCTTGTTGCACTTGAACATTAGAGTGCAATAGGAAAGAAATGAGTAACATTATAATGCACTTAGATTAGAGCAATTGGAAGTAGGGATGAACACGGGTGCATATATGATTTGTACACGATTTGATCGAATTAAATTCATTTGAATGTTTTTTTTTGTTAGGTAAATCTTAAATCTCAATTTTTTAGATCTGGAATAAAATATCCAAACAAATTCAATTTGATCAGGTTGTATACGCATCGAATATTCACTTCTAATCACCCATAATTGGAAGAAAACATATAATAAGATCATTATATTTTGTTATCGAAAAAATTAACTTAAATATTGAAAATAACTATTGAATAATTCATGAAAAAAATAAATTACAATGGCATATTGCATATGGTTGGAGGAAAGGCACGTGGGCGGCTTGAAGGTCGTGAGCATGTTTGGTACTTTCAAATTAAAAGAGGTCACTTGAATCGGGCGATGCTTATAGAAAGTCATGAACGACATGATGATGATTTTGCATATTTATTTATTATTTTCAACACGCTTCTAAAAATCAGACCCAATTCTATTCCCATTTCCCACCCTTTCCCTTTGTACTCCACGAATCTGCTTGTACAAATACAAAACCTCTATCAATCAATGGCACATTTTTCATGCCGTACAAATTCCGGGTCGAATGTGAAGGTAATAGGCCACGTGGCAATCAAAGAGTGTTTGACAAATAATATAATTCATACGCGAATACATCTTTTTTCAAGAATTTGTTGTATGATAAATTAAATTATTTGTCCAAACTCAGTGAAATGACATACTAATTTGATATGATGCACATAAAATATATCTTAATATATAGCAAGCAAAGCTATGTTAGAAACAAGTTATGCGCTTGTCAAAAAGAAAAAAGAAACACGTTATGCAATATTTCGAAAAAAGAAGGTTATGCAATTATTTTGTTCAAAGTCATTGAAATGGCACGCTAATTTAATATGATGCACGTAAATTATATCTTAATACATAACAAGCAAAGCTATGTTAGAAACAGGTTATGTAATTATTTTGTTCAAAATCATTGAAATGGCATGCTAACGTAATATGGCGCACATAAATTAAATCTTAATATACACCAAGCAAAGCTATGTTTTAGAAACAGGTTGTGTGAAAAAGGACAAAAAATGACTTTAGAAGCAACTTGCAATTCGGTATTAAATTGTTTTTTAGTACAACTTAATGTTGTGTGATTAGGAAGGGTTTGACTTTTCTGGTATGAGCCAAAGTCGCAATTCCAAAATAGCCCGATACGTGTCACAGGGCTCACGAGTAGATACTAGAAAGCTGAAACCTAACCAACGAGGCCAGCTAGCTAGGAGAAGTGGAGGACCCATGGCATACATAAACTAAATTCCTGACTCAATAACCTCAAATCGTTAGACCAATGATACACGTGAAAGAGAAACTTCAAATATAACCCCAACCATTCCATATTGACCTTAAACAAATTCATGGTACCTCAACTATAACATGTGATTGTACTTGAGATTAATGATGACTTTGCTTGTAGAGTATAAAATTCTCAAACAAATATCAAAAGGTGATTCTAACTAATAAAATTCATTTTTTTTTTATCATGAAGTCCATCCAGATACGAAAATCATGTTCTCTAAAAATGAATATGACAGATTATCAAATTTACATATAATCTCATTGAATTAAATCTTTTATTCCAAATTTGAAAAATTGAACTCAAAATCAATCTTAGAGATTCAATTTTATCAGATCGTGTATGAATCCGATATCCACTCGATTTCGGTTCAAAACTCACCATCATTGGTGTGTGCACATGTGCTCTACAGACACACCCTCCCTAGATGTAGCTGGAGTAAAGGGCTGTGTATTATTGCTTACGAGGTCGGCTTTCATGGACGGTGGTGGGGTTTAAGGTTCGTCTGTTTCTAGCCACCGCTACCCCCACACCACTTATCCCCAACTCTTTTCCTTTGCAATTTAGCCCAACCCAATCCCGTTCACCATTAATGGAAATGCTTTCCAACCCTATACGCGGGAATTGCCAAACCAGTATATTCCTAGAATCTCTTCCCCCGTAACTAACTAATATTATCATATAATTAACTCCCTTATTAAATAAAAACAAATTAAACTAGTTTTTGTGTTAAGGCAAAAGTCACAAAATGGGTACTAAAAATTCACCTATAGAACGGAGATGGTACAATACCCAAACCCGGCAAAAACCTAATGTCTCTGATCCATCAGAATTATGAAGATCCTTGTTGATCAGGACGACCATACCCCTATTAATTATAGAATCTCATATCTAAAAGATGTACATATTTCCGGTTCATTAAAAAGTAGTCCACAAACCTAAAGAGACACACCCAGAAACTTGCAGTAACATACTAATCCTGGAAACATCTCAATTGTACCACATGCTAGGTGAGAGAGAAAAATATATTAAGAGATAGATCCAGACAATCCAGTGATTTTGACAATTCATGATCTCACAGAGACTGCAAATATTTGTGGGGGCAATTGAATTTCAGTAGTGAGCAAGCAATAGATAGGTGGATGCTAATGTTATGGCCCGTGATAATTAATACCAAAAAGGCGTCGGCTGATCGTTCTGAAAAAATGGGGTCCAGAGAGCATCAGTTTGAGAATTGGAAGAGGGATAGAGATAGATGCGGTTGAATAATATGGCGGGAATCTATTACCTCTCTTATGGCTCTAAACCTAATTGCGTTGCAATACCAAACTACCCAAAAGACCTGCAAACAAAAATGGACGAATATTTCTGGGTTTTGAGGAAAGTTGCATCATCTCAAGCACCCAATCCTAACCTGCCACGTATCATCCATAATCAGGACACAACTCTCTTCCCCCAGGCCTTGGCTTTGTCTGGTCTGGCTTACTAGTGTATTTTCAAGTGAAACACACAAATATGTTTCACTCAAATCTGTCTATTCTAGAGGTCTTGTGCTTATGATGGAGCTCCCAATAACACCATTGCAAAACAGATACAGATACGGATACACTATGACTTACCTTGCCTGCAGCCATTTCCAATCCTTTGCCTGATTCACGCGGCATCAGCTTATGTCTGCCACTTCTGTTGGGGCCTTCTTCGCGTATTGCTCCTTCTAATCTTTATCGTCACCCTTTACCTTTCGCGTTCAAACAGGATCTAAAATTCCCTCTTTGAGCCTTTTTCCTGATCTTTATGATGACCACTAATCCACCTGCATGAGCTTCCTGCACACACTTCTCAACTTGTCACAAGCAAATGAAGGAAAAGGCAAATTTGTAATTAATTAAAGAGAAGCAGAAATAAGAAGTCAGCCCGTGAGACCAAACCTGCCACTGCCAACCTCAAGCTCCTCTTTATATAAATATAACCTTCCCAAAGGACTCACTTAACCAACCCCACAAGAGCCTTTTTTTTTAACAGCCTCTACTGTTGTACCCTCCAATTATTATTTTTCCAAGTTGAAACTCCACAAACATGTCATTTTCCTCCACCAAGGTCTTCTTCCAACGGTTCTGTATTGATGGAGTCCATATGGAAAGTGGCACCACCCATGGCAATTTCCGTTCCACTGATCTCCTACCATCCCTCGGTGCCAGAATTAATCAGACAACTAGGCTTCGAAGATTCATAGTTTCCCCTTTCGATCCCCGGTACAGGTGAAGACCTTTGCCCTGTTTTTCCCCAACTGTTTTAATACATTATTTTGTGCTGTTTCATGTTTATACCGTTGCTGCTCATTTCAGGGCCTGGGAGATGTTACTGGTTATTCTAGTTGTTTATTCAGCCTGGATTTGCCCGTTCGAGTTTGCATTCCTTACTTACAAGCAAGACGCGCTTTTCATCTTCGACAACATTGTGAATGGCTTCTTTGCCATTGACATTGTTCTTACCTTCTTTGTTGCATATCTTGACCACCAATCTCATCTTCTAATTGATGATCCAAAGAGAATAGCAATAAGGTGAATACAGTTTCTGCTGCTCTTCTTCACACGCTATATGTATCTGATAACAATTCAAAAGATGGTTTAGTTTCACTAACGCAACTGAACTTTGGCCCATGTCCAACTTTCAGGTATCTATCAACCTGGTTTATTTTCGATGTATGTTCAACTGCCCCATTTCAGTCCCTCAGCCTCATCTTCACAAAACATAGCGGTGAACTCGGTTTCAAACTGCTTAACATGCTCAGACTCTGGCGTCTGAGACGAGTCAGCTCTCTGTTCGCAAGGTTCATTGCTCGAATTCATAACCTACAGTTTTTTTCTCTCTTACTTAACATTGAATGTAGAAGGATGGCAATACTTACTTTTTTGCTTGCTTCTCCATCAGACTTGAGAAGGACATTCGATTCAATTATTTCTGGACCAGATGCACAAAGCTCATTTCTGTAAGTCACTAAAGACTTCAATTTTTCCATCCTGCAGATGAAATGCATATACCTCACTCTGGACACTAAAATTTTGATTCGGCTGCCTGATTTCAGGTAACTCTATTTGCAGTACACTCTGCTGGGTGCTTCAACTATCTGATTGCAGATAGATACCCGGATCCAAAGAGAACCTGGATTGGTGCAGTAAACCAAAATTTCAAAGAAGACAGTCTTTGGAACAGATATGTGACTTCCATGTACTGGTCTATAACCACGCTAACCACAACTGGTTATGGGGACCTTCATGCTGAGAATCCAAGAGAGATGCTGTTTGATATCTTCTACATGTTGTTCAACTTGGGTTTGACATCTTACCTCATCGGGAACATGACAAATCTTGTGGTGCACTGGACGAGTCGTACCAGAAACTTTGTAAGTTCTCACTCAGCCTCTATTGTTTCTTTTGATTCTTCAGCTGCTAAAGCAACTCTATAAGCTTCATAGATTCTGTGGAATTGTTAAACAAGTCAAAAGTCACAATCTACTTAAAGTAACCACATTAGCAGAACCAGAAAGTTTATTTTGCAAGATATTCAATCTGAGCATAGAGCTTGTTTTAGCTTATGCAATGTTAAAACTTCAAAGAAAACAAGTCAAGACAATAAATATGAAGATCTACTGATTATCAAGCTTAGTGTACAGTTTTTTTTGTCACATTAATTGACTTCAGTAACAAGAATTTCTATTCTGATCCCTTATGTTCTAACTAATGTATTCTTCTTTCTACAAAATATGGCTGTTAAGCACTAACACTAAACTTGATTCTGATGCAATAGAGGGATACTGTCAGAGCTGCTTCAGAATTCGCAACACGAAATCAGTTGCCCCCTCGCATACATGATCAACTCTTATCGCACATATGTCTGAAGTTCAAAACAGAAGGATTGAAGCAGCAAGAGACCATGACGGGTCTGCCAAAAGCCATTCGTTCAAGCATTGCAAACTATCTCTTCTTGCCTGTTGCTCAGCAAGCTTACCTTTTCCAAAGGGTTTCACAGGACTTCCTATTTCAACTGGTAATTCATATGGTTCAATAGACTATCCACTGCCATCCATTGTCCTCTTTTTCTAGATGCAGGAGTGTTTGCTTCATAATTCATTATCATATATGCAAAACATAAGTTCTCTTCAATTTTCTTAGAAGATGCTAATGAAGTTTACTCTTTCCTAAAAGGTTTCGGAAATGGAGGCTGAATATTTCCCTCCCAAGGAAGAAATAATGCTGCAAAATGAGGCTCCAACAGATATTTACATACTGGTCTCTGGCATGGTTGTAAGTACCAGTGAGCTTTTATCTTAGGTTTTTGCAATATTCTAATAATGCAAATTTCTGATATTAATTTGGTTTGGAAATAACATGTGGTTGCAGGAACTGGTATCTTACTCAGACAGTCACGATCAAGTATGTAATCCTGTCAAACAGTCATATTTTTATGATAATTGAGCAAATCAGACAATGAATATCTAATTTTGCATGCATGTAAACAGATGATTGGAAAGGCGGTAGCAGGAGATATATTTGGAGAGATCGGAGTTTTGGGTTACAGGCCACAGCCTTTCACCGCTCGGACTACTGAGCTTTCTCAAATACTGAGACTGAGCAGAACTTCTTTGATGAATACTATACAAGCAAATATGGAAGATGGACATATTGTCATGAACAATCTTTTCCTGGTATGTATCATAATGAATAGACTCTAAAATGATAAAGAGTTTTATCTTCTGTAGCAACAAAATCTAAGGGTATGCACAAATTGTTCACAGAAACTGAAGGAATTCGAGAGCTTAGGATACAAGTACCTCCAAACTGATCCAGGACTTATCCTCAGTGAATGGCTAGGTGGAGAAACAATGGAAGAAAGTTGTGTTGACGCTGGATGCCAAGACTACACACATAGAGATTCATCAATGCAGGAAGCAATGGGTACAAATTTCAAAGATCAAGAGGCTAGAGACAGACGAGAAATAGGTACAGGTGACAGGCTTACTGTATTTCCAGTGGATGTAAATCCACTGGAAGACAATGGTGAAACAGCTCTTCACTCTGCTGTTCGCAAGGAGAATGTTGAAATGGTTAAAAATTTACTGGAGGGAGGAGCAAATGTAAACAAATCAGATGCTAGTGGATGGACTCCAAAAGCTTTAGCAGAACAGCTGGAGAACAAAATCATATATGACATTTTACTAAATTATGAAAACCGTAGTGCATTAGATGAGCATAGAATAGATCTGATTGAGCAAGAAAGAGATGGCAACACCAGAAATACTCAAAGCAAACAATGGAGAACAGGGACCTCAAGTTCTTCTAAATGTCACTCAAGAACGGTACTCAAAAACCACAGCTCAGGCACTTCTAGCAGTCCCAGGCATAGAGCGTTGAGTCCAGAGAGGAAGAGAGTTACCATACACTTGCAGTTACATAGTGGTAGTACGTCAGAGAAGCAACTCAAGAAATTAATACTCCTGCCTGATTCCATTGAAGAGCTGCTCAGAATTGCTGGTAAGCTTGGTTTTTACTTGAACATTACTTGCAATGAACCTGAGAAATTGATAATACAAAATATTAGTTTATTTAAGTTTCAAATTTCAATAGATAAAAGAAGATGGATAAAATAAACATATTTCAATGAAGAGTATGGTCTTTCAATGAAGATGGATAAAATAAACATGAGAAATCAAACTTATCAATTTCAATAATCACAAACTTATTTCAATGAAGAGTATGTTCTTTCTTGTGCTACATCAATTTGTCATACAAGACCCTTCTTAAACTGCAGGAGAAAAGTATGGAGGCTACAAGTTCACGAAAGTTCTTGATGGAGAGAACGCAGAAATAGATGACATAAGCATTATTCGAGATGGTGATCATCTGTTTCTTCTCCAAATGACAGAAAATGCGGAGAACATTTAACATTTAGGAATGTATTAACCGGGAAAAAAAAATCAAATATATGAGTTTATAAAATTGGATGAGTCAAATACAAACGATGTGCCTCATCTGTATTTTTTTTGGTGGGAAATGGAGTGTAATGTTGGGCAAGGAACTTTATCTGCATGTAATTACTTAGAATGTCAATCACAACAAGTTCCTGTTACAGTCTATCACAACATGGTCCACACAAATGGGGGAATTCATAGAACCTTCCCGAACAGTAAGCTGCTGATATGAACTGGGAAGCAAATATATTATTGACGTATTGCACGGTAATAAAAACAAGTTGACCTCACATAAACGATACGTTCTAGGTATGGAACCGGATAAAACTGTTTTTCATATGCTGATAATAAGAAATTACTTAATAATCAAACTGACCTTTGTATGGAGGTGAGCAATTTCTGGAGCAAGAACAGTACAAGTTACTGAATACATCTCAAAGCATGTCTTAGCCAGATCTCAAAAGTTCCAAATACATGAGAAATCCAACCAAATTATGCTTGAGAATTCAAAACTAAACGCAATTTCTCATTCTATCAATTTGTCCAACAGGTAGCCAGACGCAAGATCAGGTCACTGCGAGCTGTGATGTTCAGTTTATAGATCTCCAGATATCATGTAATGCAAATGTATAATTTCAATTATATGCAATACGCATAATCAATTTCAGCTCCTAAATTTTCCAGCAAAATTACCAGCAACAAAGTTCACATTTCATCAATTCCCAAAGGCCAATACCAATCTCTCCCCTAACAACGAATTCAACAGGCTCAACACACAGAAATGACACAATACTCAAAACTGATCGTTGACGGGATCGGAGGGAGAAAGAGAGAGAGATAAGTAACCTTGAAGAAGGATCTGTGACGGAGCTTTGGCGTTGGTGTAGTGCACATCTTCGACAGAGTAAGGGAGGGACTTCGACGTACTCGGTCTGATTCGCCGGAGCTTTGGCGTTGTCGTAGTGCACGTCTTTGACGGAGTAAGGGAGAGACTTCGACGTACTCGAACTGATTCGCCGGCGAATTGCCACTGCGCGACGCCGATGCGATACACAGAGAGAAGTAGCGGAGGAGGCGGATTTGGACTTCTGGTGCAGACTCGGGTTTTGGAGAGAACAACTAATTTGGGCGGGGAATTGAATTTTCTGGTGCTCAGAAATGTAGTGTTCAGTTTTGTAACTTCCGCTCGATTTCGAAGTCAGTTATCGATCAAAAACATGGTCGTCTCTCGTGCGAAATAAAATATTTTATTATTATTTTCATCTATTTAGTTTTGTTTTTTTTGAACGGTCATTTCCTTAGTTTTTAGTGAGAGGAGATAAGCAAGTTGCGATCAATATAAATGATATTTTTGAAATTTCGTGGTCAATATACAATAATAAAATATTTTTATAACACATGTATCTTACCATTTATTTAATTTAAAATATTTCTCTTGATTAAAATATTATTATATGTTCAATGTTAGAAAATCAAGTGAAAGTTCACTTGTATCAATTTAATCACAAGTTGCAATTTTGTTTCGATATATTATAACTTTGAAAAAATTGTCATAATTTAGTCATGAATTAAAAATACACCTAGGAGAACAAGCTAATATCAAGATTTTCATTTTTTACGGTGGAAAATATGGAAATTAGTTATAATATAGTTAATCAAATTATCGTCTTTTAGTTTGAATAAACAAAACGACATAACCCGTAAAAATATATTTAGCGGACCTTTTTCTTAACAAGAAAATTTTATGTTAATATACTGAAAGAAAGTTAAACAAAAATTCAATTTTAAAAGAATAATTAAATCTATACAGAAACTTAGTTAGAAGAAACAATCAATAAAGGCAATTGGATAAATGTAATCTAAAGATTCGTATTTATAAACTAGCCACTTAAAAATCATGAACTATATATACTATCGTACTTGTGAATGACTCTACCTTATATTCTTATAATCTAATAGAAAATAATAGATTAAGAATCCATTTTAGCGATATCCATGAATAAAACCCATTATAATTAAATGGTTGACAAATCGATTCTATAATTAAGTAAATGGGTCAATAAACTCATAATTATAATCCTAATTATTTTTCTCTGCCATGTAATATTGGTGATATTATCTATCTATCAAAAAGAAAGCAAATAATTTGCATTAAACCGATCGAGTCGGCAACACAACACTTCTTCTCCTCTCTCTATAAACCCAAACCCGCTTTCGTAATTGGGATCAGCAGAGCCGTTGCAAATCTCGATAAAGATCAGACAAATCAGCAATCTCCATCTCCACAATCAAAACCGCTCTCACTAAATCAATCGCAACCCAAGGTCTGCAACCTCATTACCATTCATGGGTCGTCGTCTCAATCGAGCTCTGGCTCTCTCCGCCTTGTCTCTCTCCCTCTTCCTCGCCTTCATCTTCATCTTCCTCACCACCACAAACACAACCACAACAACCTCTTCTTCTTCGTCACGGAAACCCGTGATTGCTGAAACCGGTCGTGTTCGTACAAACCCAGAAGCACCGGCGTACCAGGTGGTCTACATCAAGAACACCGAGCCCTTTGTCCTGAACAGAGAGCGTGATGATCAGGAGCTCGCGATCAAGACGAGGAAGAAGAAGAAGATGGGTCGGAGGAGCAAGAAGAGGAGGAGGCACGACAATGGCAGCACCGGAAGGCCCTTCTCTGTCATGCTCCCGAAAGGTCACGTGCCTCCCTCGGGCTCCTCTCCGTGCCACAACGCCAAGCCCGACGCGTTCGTCTACTGTGATCTCTCGACCACGAAGCCGTAGCTAGAAAATGTCTTCTTTCCTGATCTTGAGGTTCTTGATTGGTGCCAGTTTTGTTGCTCTGTTTCTTGAGGAAAAAAAAAAGAGTGTAGACAGTGATCTGTGATCTACCCATGTAATGAATCCAACTACAATACTGAATAAAGACAGAAATATACAGACCCAGTTGATGGTTTCTGCAGATCTTGCAATTTTTGTTACAATCTGTTGCAATGTGTTCTTGACTTGTTCGTATAGATCGAATCGTCTTGATTCGAATTGCATGTAAGGAGACATGTTACCGAACCTTAGGCAACTATCAAATGAACATTGCATGGAGTTCATTGGTTCAGTAAGGCAGCTCATAACTCGTGTCGAGAGTGTAGATCTCACATCGAATAAAAATACGCGAAAACAATCCCTTATAAAGAATAGAGTTACGTCCGACTAATGAGGTCGACAATTTCGTCGTGGATGCTCGATTTGATATAAATAGCCCTTTAAACAAAAAGTACGTGGTATTAGAATTTAATTTGTTTGGGTCTATGCTTGTGGGCTTCCCGGTACCTTAATCTCCTCTAAACTTGGTTCATGTATAAAAATTCAATTTTGGTATGACCCACGTACAGATAAGACACGTGAGAGAAAGTGTTGAAAATATAAATCTTATATCAACAAAAAAAAATAAGAGAAAAAAATTTACTTAATTACACAAGCATAATAAGATTGACCTTTTAAATGACTCCTTTAAGCAAAATTTACATATTGACTTTTGATGGATTCGTGAGTGGTTCGTCCGGAGATGTTGCGATGTCTCAGGTGTCTGAAACATCTGACACGAGAGGACATGTAATTTACACATACCGAAAAGAATTACAGAAGTGATATGTGTTTGGTTAATATCTAGGAGAAAGGGCATGTGGATTTGCATTGGGGATACGGGTTTCCTCAGTTTCGTGGCTAGTTTTATGGGTAACACTTGCGTGGCGTGCACTCCATCGCCCGTTCATGCAAAAAAAAAAAAAAAAAGAAGAATAAGAAGGGATTGATTATCATGCAACTCTAGACAGTAGCAATGTGTTAATCAATGGGTCCATATGAGTCAACACCTTTTCAAAGTCTTAGATAAGAATATCTTAGTCAACCCATTTTTGTAGTACTAGGATTTGGTGAGATGTCCAACTTCTATGGATGATTTTAGGTCATTTTTTAAAATGATTTTTATGTGTGTATATATCGCGTTATTCGTTTTAGCGTGATTGTTAAATAGTATTAAAATTATATTTATTTAAAATTGATAATAAGAATTATTATTTCTATTCAGTTGCACATCATTCCGATTATGATATAACATATATCGCATTTATTTTTATTTTTCAAAAACAATTGAAATTGACTTTAATGACTAATTTGGATTTTTGTTTTCCTATCACAAAAAAGGAGCAATGAATTTTGAGGAAATAATGCTCCCGCCAAATTAATTTGTACATCTAGAAACGCGGGTCGATAGCCGGAAAGAGGAATCGAAATCGAAATACCAATGAAGGAGCGCCAAGACCTTGAGATCGTCTTCTCTTCTCCGCCTTTCTGCTCCATTCGCAAGACCCTGTACGAATTTGATCCACCGATTGGACCAAAACCTTACGGCTTCCTCTCCAAGCTCGAGCTCTGGTTCCTCGATGGCCCGCCCCTTTTTGGATTGACCTCCAAACACCGCT
>JAYMSW010000850.1:0-19213 GCA_036897725.1 Erodium texanum | reverse complement strand
CCTAAATATTAGCGTTCGTTCCTTATCCTATCAAACGACGAGCACCATCACCAACTAATTCTTGTGCCTACAATATTCCCTACCAGGTAACACTCGAGTTTGCTCCTAACTGAGCCATTAAGAATGATGAATAGGAGAAATATCCAGCCTTAAGAATTCTATTAACCAAACTTGGTTCACGCTCTCACAAGCGCCATGCCTATTTACCCAATAAGATTAGGTTGAATTCATGAAATAATATGAAACCTAGCGCTCCAATATCCTTATGGATACATAATAGATGTTTCCCCTAAAGCGACCCTCTAGTTGGTGTGATAGGCCTTCAGGATCGACCCCCTGAATTCACCGACTATGGTACAATGTCCAAACAGAGGTGAATTTATGCAATCCATCGCTCCCCAAATCCCATATATCTTACAATATCAAAAAAGGAATGATCATTCTATAAGATCGTACACTTTACTCATATCGAGTTTTAAAGCTATATTCCCATTAGGGCCAAGAGACTTTCTTTATAAAAAAAATGTAGAATCTCGAGAGTGTATACAACTTATAAGTTCAGGAAATGAAGTTGATCTTTGTAGTCCATAATTTAGGAGAAATACATAAGTCACACTCTTAGCACAAGGCTTAGACAAAACTTGACCTAAATCACTTTATCGAGAGAATTTTTCTACAAAACTAATCGAAGTATTGATTGCTCGAGTGAATGTAACATCGTCTTCTGAACCATATAAGCACAAATTAAATGATGCAAAAGCAAAATGTCAAAACACCAACAATTGACATTATACTAAACAATTGTTAGGTCAACATTCTACAAACAAAACCCTACTGAAAAAGTGGCACTTGAGCACTCTTAGGATTGGCTAGCCCGAAACAGTCAACTTCCTTCTCTTTGGAGGTCATCACAAAAGTCCTTTGATATAGTCTCTATCTAGGTTTGCCTTATATCAAAAATCTTTTAGCATATGGAGTTATACTGCGAGACACCGCGTTTTGGAGGTAACTTTCTCAATATGAAAAGAACCAGAGAGGATGGCAATATTTCCACCAACTGCAAACCAACAAAACAAGTGTTTCATCTCCTATAGGCATCACAATTAATGGTAGTTTAGTGTAGTAGTAACCAAACTTACCATATAGTATATTATGTTTAGTATTGGATGATTCAAGACATCAAGATCTGAACCTTTGTCAAATGCGTTAAAGCACATCTGAAACATGACAGGAAAATAACAGAGCTAATTAAGAATCTCATAATAAAAAAGTCGAATGCTTGTTAACATTCTTTAAGAACATCCAAAGTCAAAATTGGAAAAATAATATTGAACCTACCATGATGCATCTGACAAGGAAACATGTGAAGCAAATAGTGGTCACATAACCAACCTGCCCAAGCCAAAATGAAGACATTAAACAAAAAATTTAAGAGCAGCAATTCTTTTTTTGGTCTTCTAACTAAAAACCTACCTCTTGTAGCTTTTTACGCCTTCCTTTAGATTCTACTGGGAAACGCTGCAACATCAAAAAGAGCCTGCCACCATAAAGAAGAAATCCAAGGGCCGCAAACAAAGATATACCTGCCAGATAAAGATACTCATAGCTCGTCATCGTAGTATTAAATATATATTCTAGAGCGAGCAATTTATGACAAACCTGCAAAGAACATCTTAGATAGGATGATCACCCCTCTAACAGGCTTCCACCATGACAATACCCACAGAGAAATCTGAAACAATTCGTAACATCAAAAATGTCAAGGAACATGTTTTTAATATATGTTACATTTAGAGATCTCAACATTGTTATTTACAAGGTAAGTAAATGACACCATCACACAATTACTCATTCAACTATTTACGTGCAAGAAAAAAGTAGACCTTAGTCACCAGTCCCAATCTATAATAAGCAGTTACAACTGGTACAAAACCATCCATTCATCTGGTTTAGAGTGAGAGCATCACCTGAACGGCATAGACAGCAGCGTTGATAGTGAAGAAACTTGGCCTAAGACCATCAGTTGATACAGCACGTGCCTTTTTGACACCAAAGCCACAGTTTTTATCCAACAAACTTGCACCAAAACAGACCAGGGGGGATAAAAATACCCTTAGCTAACTAACCTGATAGTAAATTTCTGCCCAGAATAGAACCAAAAGTGCATAGGTTGTGAAGAATGCAAGACCTGGCATATCAAGCATGATATGTTGCACAATCTAACAGAGCCACCAAAACAAGTCAACCACTGCTAAAGTTCGAGACAGCTTATGGAAAAAGAGAGTAAATCAAATCAACCATTGATGCAAACCTCAGGGTGTAACTTCTGCACATCTCGCCGGAACACAAAGACTAATGACCGAACTGCAAATTCAAGGGGGGGAAAAATGAACATTGCACCACAGAATCATTCTTAGACAATTTAGTGGACAGAGACATGGTTTCAAGATTACAAACCTCCATTGACCACAAAATTGAGGAAGTGAAAGACTTTCTGAGTGGTCCAACCATACTCTGGAACTCTCAATTGGATCCTTACAAGTTGAATCTAAAATAGAACCAATTCCCAAATCAGTAACTACCATTTTCGAACCAAATTTCCTGTCTTTTTCAGCATTGCCCGTAACAATGTTTGCATGCAGTTTCACAGTTAGATTAAAAAGCAGTCAAGTTTCCCATCAAATACAAAATATTTGCTTCGTTTCTCTATTCCTTGGCTTTATCAGCAAGCAAAATCGAGGCGCAATCCACAAAATTGTCAACATTGAACACCTAAATTAGCATCCACAAACATTCCAAATTGGGCATGAATGAGAGGTAGAAAGAGAAATACCAAAGCGACGACGGCGACGATGCCGTAGAGAGAAGCGAGGATGTGAAAAATCCGATCTTGCCAGACCGGAGAACCGTTGACATCTTTCCACCAACTTGACGCTTGTAATAAATTATAGGTTATGGCCTCCTCCACCGACGGTATTACACGCACCATTACCGCCACCACCGCTGCCGGACCAGAATCAATATACAATTTTTTTTAATCTCTAATTTCTCTTACCACAGAGACGCTAAACTTTGCCGGAACTTCGTACAACAACGATCGAATCTCGTTTTGTTTTTTTAGTTTGTATTAATTAGTTTTGTTGTCGATATGTGAAAAATGGGTTTTTGAAAAGTGGCCGGCTGAGAAGTTGTAGGATGTCTCTCATTAACCGCTATGTGTTGTACGTACTTCACGCGCCTCGGCGGAACCATAATCCACGCGCCATTAGAAGACCAGCCGACCAGGTGGTGCCTTCTCCTCGGCTTCTGAAAAGATTCATATGAATTTTGAGGAGTCTTTTGTGTTCGTTAATATATATAGTTTATGTCTACGTGAATTTCAATTGTATTAAAAAATATTTTATAAGAATATTTCAATTGTATTGGAAAAAATATTTATTTATTTATTTTAGATGTTTGTGATCCACCCCCTTTTCGGCGTTTCGCATACTCCTCCTTGCTTTCACTTTTTAGCCCTCCACTCAGGCTGCCCTCGCGTTGGTTCTCCGGCCGGCGCCGCCACACCTACCGGCCACCGTAGCAACCGCCGCGGCGGACCCCCATAAGTCTTACACGTATTGCGCTCTCCATTCCCCGACTCTTTTTTGTTTCGTTTTTAGGTTTTTGTTGATTATTTGTAATGAAAATTAAAAGTTAAAGTGGAGCCATATAATCAGAGGTGATTACATTATTAGAATTAATTTATAGCTATATAGGACGCAAATTTGTAAAACTCAGCAGCGGGCCAAGTGTAAAACGAACCACAATCAGAATAACTCCAACATCTGCTCTGCTCTTGATTTCTCTAATTGAAATGTGCTTTTATATTTTGTAAACTGAAGGAGGAGATGATCTGGTACCATGCATGATATGTGTCTTTAGTTTCTTTCTCATTGCTTTTCTACTTGCATTATATTTTGCAGGTTATGGTGAAGTGATTTGACCTATTATTAGATTTTGTAGGTCATGGTGAAGTGATTATAATGAACTTTTGGTTTTAGATGCTGAAACTTTTGTGGTCATTGTTGGGTTTTTGGATAGAGTATTATTTGCTGAACAATTCAATGTGTAAAGAATTACATGGGTGATCTTTGTTGGTTCTAGTCGTGGACAGCGATGCTCATATTTTAATTTCTCTTACAACGGGTCTAATTAGTATTAGTCAGAGTTGGTTTGACTTTTGCTTTTTCGGTTCATGGAAACAGGAAGTGAATGTGAACATCTCCAGAATTTTTTGAATACTTGATTTATGATGGAATGCAACAAAGAAGAGGCCATCAGGGCCAAGGGTTTGGCTGAGAAGAAGATGGAAGTCAAGGACTTCACAGGAGCTCGAAAGATTGCACTCAAGGCCCAAAAATTGTTCCCTGATTTGGACAACATTTCCCAGATGCTTATGGTTTGTGATATTCATTGCTCAGCCGAGGACAAGGTACTTGGAAAGGAGGTGGACTGGTATGGCATTCTTCAGATCGAACCAACTGCTGACGAGGCAACAATCAAGAAACAATACCGGAAGTTTGCTCTTCAGCTTCATCCCGATAAAAACAAGTTCGCTGGTGCAGAAGCTGCCTTTAAACTGATTGGAGAAGCTCGAAAGGTGCTTCTGGACAAAGGAAAAAGATCCTTGCACGATGTCATGCGCAGAAGCTCTGTGGCTAGCAGACCAACAACAGTGCCATACCAAACCCCGGAACATGGAAGTAGCAATAATAAGTTTGGAGTTCAGGACAACGTTAGGAGGAAGACGCCGCCTCAACCTGGGGTCGCCAATGTACGGGCAACATTCTGGACTGCCTGTCCTTTTTGTGCAGTAAAGTTCCTGTATTACAAAGCAGTTTTGGGTAAGCATCTCAGCTGTCAAAAGTGCTCCCAGTCCTTTATGGCTCATGACATTAACTTAGAAGGTGTTCCTCTAGGACCTAGGAAAGATGTTCCAGATCAGGGAAGAAGCGAAGTGGAAGCAGAAAGCCAAGGAACTTCTAGTACTCAAAATGGTAAGAGAGAATCATTTCCAAGGACTGATGTTGGTTCGAAAAAGGGGAAGGAAAAGAGAAAAAGGAGGCAGGACATGGAGTCCAGTGAGAGTTTTGACACTAGAAGCAGCAATGGTGATGCTAAAGAAGGTGAGGATCAAGATCTTTGTTCTGAGGTTAAGTCTGGATTTTCTGGCGACCAGTATGTTAGGAGATCAAACCGGCAAAGGCAACATGTTTCTTACAAAGAAAATTTAAGGGATGATGATCAAGTGGGTCCTCCAAAAAGGGCCAAGGGGAGTAGATTAAACTGTGACATGGAAGGAGCTGAGACTGAAGATACATCCAACAAAGAGGAGTTGAAAATGAATAAGCAATCTGGTTCTTCTGCTAAAGTGAAAGAAGATCAGAACGGTGTTTTTGTCAATGAAAGTATACTAAATGGTAACAAAGAAACCAAGAAAGAAAACGGGAATAGAATAGAGAAAGATAATCACTCGAAAAAAGGATCAGAAGTTGATATCAATTCTGAATCAACTCTAGATGCAGTTGTATATGCATATCCCGATCCAGATTTTAATGACTTCGACAACATCAGAAAGGAAGAATGTTTTGAATGTGGGCAGACCTGGGCTGTTTATGATACTGTGGATGCCATGCCAAGATTCTATGCTCATATCAAGAAAGTTCTCTCTCCTGGTTTCAAACTCAGGATAACCTGGTTAACACCAGAGGCAGATGATGAGATTGGAATACAATGGCTCAACAAGGATTTGCCAGTTTCTTGTGGGAAGTTCAGACATGGAAACTCCGAAAACACGGAAGATCATCTTATGTTCTCTCACTTGGTTTGCTGTGAAAGAGGCACTCGTAGAAACTCTTACAAGATATACCCGAGAAAAGGAGAAACTTGGGCCCTTTTCAAGAACTGGAGTACTAGCTGGGCAAATGATCCAGACAGTGATAGGAAGTACGATTATGAATTTGTGGAAATCTTGTCTGAATATGTTGAGGAAATCGGCTTAACCGTTGCATTCTTGGGCAAGGTCAAAGGTTTTGTCAGTCTCTTCTATCGAGTGAACAAGGAAGGAACAAGGAAGTCTGAAATCCCACCAAGTGAATTTTATAGATTCTCCCACAAAGTTCCATCCTTTGAAATGAGTGGCGAGGAAAGAGAAGGTGTTCCAAAAGGATCTTACGAGCTCGATCCCGCTTCTCTGCCTATCATTACTGACGAAATAGATGTTCCTGTAAATTTAAAAGTTGGGGCTAGTAATGGTCGTGGTCATGGTCAGGATGATGTGAAGGGGACTCATTTGAACTCAAAAGAGATCAACTCTGGCAATGTAGTTGAAGATTGTTGCTCTCCTGTCGCTTCCTTTCCAGAAGCTATGGAAATCCCAGATCCAGAGTTCTATGATTTTGATTCAGATATATCTCCAGACAAGTTCCAGATTGGTCAGTTCTGGGCATTATACAGTGATGAGGACAGCTTGCCAAGGTACTATGGTCAGGTCACAAACATTGATAAATCTCCGGACTTCAAGTTGCATGTTACATGGCTTGTACCTGCCCGGTGCCTACCTAAGGATACAAATGAAGATGTCCTCTTTGGCTGTGGCATATTTAAGTTAAGTAAGGAAGCACCCCAGGCCTATACTTGCACTTCCTCATTCTCTCATCAATTGGAAGTTAGGGACACTGCTAAGAGGAACAAATATGCTATCTTCCCCAAGGAACATGAGGTTTGGGCATTATATAAGAACTGGAATGCTAATATGACGCGTTCTGACTTGTATAATTGTGAATACGAGATAGTTGAAATCCTTGAGGACAATGATTGCAGGTTAAAAGTACAGGTTTTAGAGCATGTAAGTGGTTACAACTCAGTTTTTAAGGCTCGAGCACATAGCGGATCTACTGTGACATTGGAGCTCACGTGGCCTGAGTTGCAAAGATTCTCCCACCAGGTTCCTGCTTTCCGCCTGACGCATGAAAGAGGTGGAAAGCTGAGAGGTTGCTGGGAGCTTGATCCTGCTGCATTGCCAACTTCCTTCATCTCAAACTAAATTTGCTGCTTATGATGGATTTGTTTTTGGTTTGACTCTGTCTAGTGCAGATCTTCAGACTTGGCTGGTTTCTCCACTCTGAAGAGTGGTGGATTTATCAACTTTTGTTGTTTTAAGGCAGCTCATAGTCTCTGTTGAACATGTCAATGAACAAGTATTTGTAAATTACTACCTTTATTAGTATTCATATGGTATTATGTTTTAAGACAGCACAAGTTGATTGACCTATCAAACCTTGTACTTCAGTATCATGAACAAGTACCGCCAGCTTATGTTTTTTTTAATTTCTGGTTCTGCTTATGAGCATTCATAGTGGTCACTCGTCTATTCGGAATTGCTCGCCAATTCCGCTTTTTTAAACGTCATATCTTCAAGATCTTGATCGCAATCGCTTGCCAACTTCGAGTTCTGCTGCAGTGGTTCGCCTATTAGCTCACCTATTCTAAAGTTCATAATCTTCAACTTAATTCAAAATTTTAATGCGATATGGAAAATGTGCAAATGGGCAACCGATTTCAAAATTTTCATGTCAGATATCTAAAAAAAAACTCGAAAACACTTGTTTGATAGATGGAAACTAGATCAATGATAACTCTGAAATCATAACATTTATTTGTAGTAGTAAGAAAGTACATAGACTAGATGTAAATGACAAACAACATTTATCGAAACTAAGCTCAGTATCATCGTCATATATGTTCGACGAAGTCGTTTTTGAGTTGTGGATAGACAAATCGGTCTTGGACGTGATTGTACCGTACCAGTAGCTCTTGGAAACTAGTTGAGGACCTTGAAAAGCTTGCGCTCTCAGTGCGGTGGGCGCACAATACTCATCATCCTCTACCCGTCAAGGCCTTCCATATGTGATTAATTCATCCTTACCTATTTTGTTCAGGAAAATAATGCAAACATACATGATATGACCCAGGGTTGACCTTTCCTGAAATCGAGCTGACCATGTAAGAGTGTACTAACGAGTTAGGAGAATTCCGAACGTGATCGTTCTATCTCTTTCCTTGCCGACTCTTGGCGTGTGGCAAACAATTTGTACTTCCCTATCAGTGTTATAAATGTTGTTTTCACAAAGCTACGCAACAAGGAGGCTAAATACCATCAACTAAATGATAACCTACATTATACTCAATACTACTTACTCTGTTGTTTATGTCGGTTGTTCATCTTGCAAGACGTCCATGAACAATGTCGAATGATACATAACGTCCATGTCATTGATAGAGCTAGCTATATCGAAAAAGGAATGTCATATCAATGGGTCTTAAGATGCAACTATTTCTAGCAGGATTGTCGGCCCGTCATGGTCATCGCATTTGAATTTCCCTTGTCATACAAACATTATTAGTGCATGCAGCCGATGCTCCCTAACATCACAGGGAAACCACGTTGCTTGCTTTGTTGCAACAATTGGCAGGTATCATCGTCACTAGGTTGTTGGAGATACTGCGAGCCGAAAACTTAGATGACGCGTTCATAGAATTTCTTCCGAGTGTATGCATGATGCGAAGAAGAACATCTCTCCTCATCCGGAATCTACGATAAAATACAATCTTCATACACTGGTGGTTGTTAAAGTAGTCGACTGTGAGACATGCATCTCCTTCTCACGCCCTTTAAAAATGGTTTACCGTCAATGGCTTTGACCACTATTTGATACGATCTTCAATATTCTTGTTATCAACCTTTGAAACAAAGGTTCTGATACCTAGTCACTCTTATCATCCATTTTGCATGGAGGAAATATGAAATAGAGAGTGTGGTGATTTGAGTGTTGTGTGTAAGAGGGATTAGAAAGTTGTAGTCTACTTATAGAAGGAGAATGGGAGATACTTATTGTTTTCATGTTTTTTAAGAATATAGTGGTTGTATTGAATTTTGTTTCCTTCAATTTTTCAATCACGTGTCAATCATTAGTGTCTGTGTCAAACGTTTTTGTCGAACAAACTTGTTGATTCATTTAGTGTTGATGATCGTCAATCACATGATTCAGGAACAAATCTTTTATCCCGTATAATAAAAGTGTCAATTACTTATACTAATGTACTTACATTCCACCAACAATTGATGATCATTACCTATATTTTTTTAAACAATCCATACGTATAACTAGCTTTTGAATGAAGGATTATAATTTCAACCAACTTTCTAGTTTTGAATAGGAAAGTGAGAAGAGAGGCATGAGCATTCTTGAGGTCCAAAATTGCAAAATTATATTTAGTTTTTTTCCCATATAATGGAAATAAAATATTGAGCGGGACTTGTAGGTAAAACTGCCGTTTCCATCTCACCTACCCTCCTCTGTCTCTCAGCCCCCCACCCACCTCTTTCTCCACTTTTCTTCCTCTTCCTAAACGCCAAAACCCTAAATTCGAGCCCATACTCATCAACACATCCACCAAAAGCTCTCCTTTTTCATCTCTCTGCATCAGCATCATGAGCTCTACCATAGCCACTTCATCTCCCTCTCTCTTCCCCTCCAAAACGGCCTTAAAACCAGCTCCCATCGGCAACACCCCATCTCCTTTTCTCCGTTTCTCCACCGTTAATCCCCAATCTGTCCCTCGCATTAGGGTTAAAGCTTCTTCTTCTCCGAAAGGAAATGGTGCCGACCCAATTGTTCAGACTCTCAAGACCTGGACCCGAGCTGCTATTCTGATTGGTGCTACGGCGACCATGGTCGGGAAGTTGTCTCAGTTCCCGGCGAGAGCCGATGCTCCGGTGACTGTGACTGAGGAGACTACAGTGCAGCAAGAAACTGTAGTTCTAGAAAAGGTCCCGGCCCAGGACCAAGAGGTGCAGGACCATTCGTCCCCACTATCTGAATTCCTCGAATCTAATTCCAATGCGGTCGAAGGGCTGAAATCGCTCCTGCAGCGGAAGCTGGAGAACTTCGAGGATGAAGAGGCTCTGCAAATCCTGAAACGCCTGGTATCTGTGCAGCCGAAGGTGGCCGATTGGAAATTCCTCATGGCGCGGCTGCTGAATGAAATGGGCGAAATCCAAGATGCAAGAAACGTTTTTGAGGAGATTCTGGCAGAAAATCCTCTATCTTTTGAAGCTTTGTTCGAAAATGCATTGTTAATGGACCGCTCCGGGGAAGGTGAAGAGGTAATTAAGCGATTAGAAGGTGCCTTGAACATTGCAGAAGAGGAGAACAAGGTGGAGGAGGCTCGAGAGGTGAAACTGATTATGGCCCAGATACAGTTTCTGCAGAAGAAAGTAGATGAGGCCTTGAGCAGCTACCAGAAATTGGTCATGGAAGATCCAAATGATTACAGGCCTTACTTTTGTCAGGGGGTGATTTATAGCTTGCTCGACAAGGATGTGGAAGCAAGTGAGAATTTTGCCAAGTACAGGGAACTTTCACCCAAGAAGTTTGAGGTGGAGGGGTTTGCTAGGTCACCATTGTCAAGAATGAAGGTCTTTGGAAGGGATGATAATAACTGAGCTTTTACTGGTTTAGGACCAGCTTTTAGGTAATAATGGATTGGAGAGATGGCTTCAACTCCTGACAGCAAAGGCATGACTGGGTTTTCCGGTAATCCTCTACCTATGCTGAATTTTGTTAGTACTGTACTGTTTTCACTTGAAATATTGAAAGCCAAATGATATAGTGCTACTTTAAACTTTTAAACAGAATTGTTATAGAAATAAGGAAGTTAAAGTTTGGTTTTAGCAAGTTTGACATAAATTGCTTTGCTTGATGAAAGCTTCTTGTAGATGTACTCTGAAATTTCTTTGGAATTCTGAATGAGGTAAACTACTGTTGTGACAGTCTGAAACTGGTTTTACTCTGAAATAGTGTGTTCTTATTTTTATGGCAATGCACTTGTTTGATCTTCTGGAGAGGTCGTATTTTATGGTTATGGTATGGATAGTATATATATGCATCAAGAAATGTGTTTTATGCAAAATCTAATGTGGTGTGCTAATTACAACTTCCAGTTTCATTTCATGGCAAATTAAGGTCATTTCAGTGAGAAGCATTAGCACTTCTGTTCGAAAAAGATGCTTCTCAACCACATATACAACCTAACCTTAATCGCCAGTAAGTTCTGGTCTCAAAACTTCACAGAGATGTCACTAAGCAATCCAAAGAATAAAAAAGAACATGAAGTACATGATAAGCTTTGGAAAGCATGTGAAAGAATCCAAGTATGATGGCGGAACAAGAACAAGATATACACAACCTGCAAAGAGCTATCTTCATGTTTAGATTCTTTTGCTCGGTTTCATTATCCCTAGATTACCCTTCTCTTGTTTCCTATCCCAAATCCTAGAAACAAGAAAACCAAAATCAGCAGCCCTGACATTAACTTATATTAACATTCTATTCTTTGTGCATCATCTCACTTCTCCTTCCTTGCAGTTCACATTGCTTCTTTACATTTTCTCACTTTTTTCTTTGGATTCGAGTTGGTTGTAACTACTCACTTCCCATGCCTTGATGCTCGTCAACTACACCCACCATCTCACATTTGGCTTGTTCACAGTTCTTCATCTTCAATGGGTCAGAACTGCTAGTTTCTTTAGATTCAGCACATTCACAGACTGGCTCTGTTTTGGAATTAGGACTTTCTGTGGATCCAACCAAGGTACCCATCTTGCAATTGCATGGCTTAGAACAAAGACTTTCTTCACATTTGATCTGTTCACAGTTTTTTCCTCTCCCCTCAATTTCTGGTTTCCACACTTGACACAGCACATGAGGCAAATAACTCTTTGCCTCCTTCTTCCCACTTCCCACTGCATTTCGATCACCTACCAAACTCTTCATTTCAGGTGGTATAGAAATGTTATTTTCTTTTCTTTTGATTTCTTCACAATTCTTCGGTCTCCACTCCACCAGACACGATCCTTGAGGTAACCTCTTGATCTCATATTTTCTGGAACGAGGACATTCTTTCGACTCATCCAGTTCATGGTTCTTCAAATCTATATCTCCTTTCAATCTGATTTGTTCGGAGTCCTTATCACTGCAATCTGTTTTCATTTGCCACACCTGATTCGGCTTCTGAGGCAAACTCTTCATTTTAGGTGGTTTGGAATGGCTACTTTCTTTGTTTTTGATTTGTTCCCAATTTGTCCCACTTCCAACTAATTTTGATTCATCCACTGAATCTTTCATCACAACGTGCGCTAAATCCATCTTATCATTCTTGGAAGCACTGTTTTCTTTGGATTTAACCTGTTTATAGATCTTCCCACTTTCCTCAGCTTTTGGTTCCCACAATATAAGGGGTGGCTGAAGCAACGTCTTTGTTCTATCTTTCTTGAAATTATTCCTGAAGAGTTCACTTTTTGCAGACTTAAGTTCCGAGCCACTGAATAAAAAGAAAACACAAAATAAATGAAGCCATTTATATTCCATAAAAATTATAAGGTTTCTTTGAAAAGCAACTAACTCATGGCCACAAAAACAAAGACAGGAATAAACTATCAACAAAATTGAATATCACTTGAAACAACTTATTGTGATTGTTTTAAAAAAATAATTATGCAATAGCAACTGCTTCAAGTTTAGAGTAATGACTCATGTCTAAAACCACAGAGTTTCTCTAGTTCCAAGTTCAGAGTACTGACCTCATGTCCAAGGCAACAGAGAGTTTCTTCAGTTCATCAGCCATGCGGTTTATTTCTACTGAAACATCCCCATTTTTGTGGCTCTGGAATATGTTCTGAGAAGGATGTGTGGTTGAATCATTTTTGCAGGTGGTAATTTTCACCCACTTCACCTTCCAAATAAACAAAAGTGATTCAAATAAAAATCTGTTAATTTTATTTAATGTCGGCATCGCATGATATAACAAGATTGCACTTACGATTTACCTCATGTTTTGGGTAATTAGATGCAAAACGCCTCACATCCTTGCTGCATCTAACCTTTGAGGACTCATACGAGTTTTTGCACCCACTTGCTTGCACAACGTCTCTACCATCAGTTTCAATCTTCAACCGTTGATTTAATGTAGCATCCCTCAGGGAATTATGAGCCTGAAGGCTCACATCATGTACCTTCCACTTGGCCATTCTGAAAATTACATCGTCCTTGTCAAGCAAATCATTGAAACCAAGGAGCTCTTCCTTGACCTCAATTATGGCATTTTGTAAATCTTTATCTTCATCAGCATTAAAGAAACAATGACGGTCCTTAGCATCAACAACCACAGATTCCCAGATGGATTTGCTTTCAACCAATGTTTCGCCATTTCCCAATATCCAGAGGCAGTGCCTGCAACAACAATTCAATATAAATTGTTTTGTAAAGTTTATAAAAACTTTTTCGATACGAAGACTTAGTCAACAGCAGACCTGGCCCTCGTCAAAGCAACATTAGCCCTCTGGTGGTTGGAGAGGAACCCAATTGATCCCCCACCATTACATCTGACAGTGGAGATGAGAATTATATCTTCCTCCCCACCTTGGAAACCATCTATGGACTTTACCTTCACTGTAAAGCCATCACTATTCTCATATCTTCGTCCCAGTTTACTCTTAAGTGCCTCAACTTGGGCAGTATAAGGAGAAATCACGCCAATGCTAAGTTTCAACTTTGACTCCTTCCAAGCTGTACATGAAAAATTATATAGTGTCTGTCAACTAAGGACATGATAATGTATAAGAGGATAGAAACTATAAAATCAAGATCAACATACCTTTGAAAAGGTTTTGGATTATTTTGATCACAACAGCTACCTCAACCAAATTTTTCCGGCTATGTCCAATATTATCCAGTTCCTCTTTACCATCATTGACATTTATGAAAGAGTAAGGACCAAACATTGGCCCAGGAAGGTAACACCTGATATAACTTGCACTCATAACATTTGGAGCATTCAGAATTTGGTTCATGTAGAAGCTGGAATTTGGGAAGCAACTTATAGACGGGTGCATCCTATATTGTATGTTAAGAAGATGCTTTGGATGACCTAATGAACTCAACCTTTCAAACAGACTTCTTCCAAACTCAGCACCATCAGAAACCTATAAGATAGAAACCAAGAATATAATCTAAAAAAATTAATCGTGATGCCTTCAATCGTTTGATATAAAAATTAGTAAACATTTACATACCTTGCTTTTCACTGTGGCCGGTAACTGGAACTCATCTCCAATGAGAACAGCATGTCTTATACCAGTAAGCTGCAAGGGGATGCATGATTCACATTCTTTCAACTGTGCAGCTTCATCAATGACCAACAAATCTAATGGCTCCATTTTTTTAACAGAATACAATTTGAATGAACTTGAAGCAGTGCACAAGATTAGTGAAGCCCTTTGGAAACAGAATTTTTCAATGGTTCTTTTGCTCGATGTTACATTGGGAAGCTTAAGCTGATCAAGAGAAATTTGAAGAGTTCTGATAACAGAGAAGCATTCACCTTTCCAGTAAAGAAAAGATGACTTAAAGGCAGAAAGATTGGGAGGACCTGGTCCTGCAGTTACTTCTTGCAGTGAAAATAGTTCCTCCAGTTCTTCAGAGATCGCATTATCTTGGGACAACAAAGACTTGAAAGAGTCAAGTAAGTTAACAAGATTTTCCATTAGTTGGAAATTATGTTCTAAAACATAACTTTTGGGTATGTGAGTACACAGGCCCTGGAGACATCTTCCGAGTGATAATGCAGTAGAATTAAAATTCTCCCTTGCAAAGTCCAGAAATGATTTTAGCTTCTTGTGACTTTTACCTTCCTTTTTGCTCCCTTCAATCTTCCTCAACTCATTCTCTACGAAAGCGTGATACTGATATTTACAATTTTGGAAAAAGTTCATCATCGAAGTGAGACAATGCTTCCAACCAGTTCGTCCAAAGCACTCTTTAAGCCTATCAACACGGTAATCCAGAAATACTTCTTCAAGATCTAAACCAACTTTAAGTCTTTCCTTAGTCCCAAATAAGAGCATATCTCCCAATGAACAGAACACAACTCTATCAGACTTAGTTTGAGATGACTCTTTCAGCAGCTTCATGACACGTGATGCCAATTCCGTGATTGCAACATTTGTTGGGGCACAGGTAAGAACTCTGCAGTTCATTCCTAAGATGGTTGCAAGAAGTATACTAACAGTTTTAGTTTTTCCTGTACCAGGCGGACCCCATATAAGTTCCACAGAGCACTTGTGGGTACAATTTACCTTGCACAAAGAAGTTAATATAGCCAATCTTTGTGACTCATTCAGAGTAGATGGTAACTGTGAACCCAGTCTCTCAGCACAGACTCCAGTAGCATAACATTGGCTGCACATTTCCTCGACCTGAGACCAAAAAACAGTTAAGCTTCCTACATAAGTTTAGTATATATATATTTTTTTACTAAACAAAAGATCTTATTTTAAGAAACAATGTCCGATTTTTTACCACAGAAGTAGTGCACAGAACTTCCTCGATCATATTGGGATTTCTAGACAAGTGAAGAGACCTCCAGATTCTGCTGTATGGGATTATATTCACAAGAAAAACAACAAAGAGTGGTTTTTGAATGCCATCTCCAACCCCAAAAAAGTAGTTTGCTGCTTTGAGTTTAATACAGAGAGCATTGTGACATCTGTTATATGTGACCTGAGTGACAAAAGCTAAAGACCATGTCCTTCCTGGATAGTGTAGGTCATCGATAGTTTCAGGCTTAGTGCCTGAGATAATTAAGATATCTCCTGGCCGTGTCTTGTAGGGCTCCTGGCCAAGCTTAGTTGACCTATTTTTCCAGTAATCAACCTCAACATTCCATGTCCTAGGTGGCTCTGATTCCTCAATAGAAGTGACTTGGGCAAATGGTGCCCTGGATAGAACCTCCAAACTTGAGCACAGTTCAGATCGGGTTTCTTCCACTAAAGGGAGTATGTATGAGCTCATATATTGGTCAACTGATTCAAATGATTCTGGTATTATGTTCACCTAAAAGTAAGAGAATGAAGGTTAAGACATTTACTAGTTGGCCATAAAAAAGATCCAATAGGGGTTTCAGCAAAGAAGAAGAAATGGAACCTGGGTTTTGTAGAGATCTTGATTCAGTATATCGTCGAGTGACCAAGAGAGCACCCTGTAAATCAAATCTTTATCATTCCTCACAGAAAGCTTGCTTTTTGAACCTTGCCCTTCCTCCCACACCATTTTCCCCTCTAGTCCACACCAATCGATCATCGTCTCTGTCTCCATCAGGTCATTAGAAAAATCAGAACTCAAAACGAAGACAGGAGCAGGAACAAAATGGCGAGTGAGAAGAGAGAACTGACCTCAAACAAGCATGGAGAAGATGAGCAACAGCACAATGGTTCAGCTAATCAGCTTCAGCAAGTGTACTGGAAATCAAAAAGAGAAACCCATATGGGAAGTGACAGTGGATGCGTGTTTTGATATTTTTCTTGCGCACGAAATTAACGGGTCATTGTCAAAATTTGAACTTTCTCTATTGTTATTTCCCTTGAACAAATCAGTCCCCGAAATGAGGAGTCCTATCAAACATATTTATGACTATATCGGGTACGGTCTATGTAGATTTTCTATGATTCTAACCGACTTTTTGCTTAACTACTAGTTGCAAATCAACCTTCATGACTGAAAAACACGGCCCTATAAGATTATAATGCAACGAGCTGGCTTGGAAAATAGATAAGCAGCCGGCAAAACAGAAACTTAAGACACACAGTATAAAAGTTTGAGAGACCGGGTATATTATAATAATTGGTTTCTCCATAATTAAACAAAAGAACTACTTATATAATATTTATGACCTAATCTTAATAGGAAATTAACTAAATTTCATCAAACCTTTTACTAATAGGAAACTAACTAAATTACTCCAAATATTTTGGTAACAGGAAATTACTTACATTATTCCTGACTATAGACTTAGCAATTAAAAAAGGAAATAAAAATCTTAAATATAGAAGAAAACTAAATATTTAAACCTAAATCCCAGATAAAAATCAAATCAGCACAAAACCCTACCCGTTCTCTCCTAGAGTCCTTTTCGTCAGTCGCTGACATTGGGAGAGGGGGATGAGAGCTCCTCTGAGCTAGCTCTCCCCCTCTCCGATTCTCTCTCTTGCAGCTACTAGATCCGACCTGTTGGTTCCTCTGCGCCGCCTCCCTTTTGCCCAGCCTCCTTGGCTCGTGCCGTCCTTCCCGAGTGTCAGCTGAGTGTGGAGATCCGTCTTGAGGCAGCACTTCTTTGGGCTGTGGTTTTAGTTGCTGTTTTTTTCTTTTTGTTTTTAGTAATAAGGTGCCAGCTTAGTTTGGTTTTTGGTGCCAACTTATTTTATTTTGTGTGTGTGTGTCAATCTTAGTCTGGTTTTGGTGTTAGACTTTGTCTAGCTTAGGTGCGCATCTATTGCATTTCAGATCCTTTCATTTAAGTCTAGTCTGATTGTAAGCGGTACGCGAACTATACTCAGTGAGAAGTTGACTGCAAAAATTATATTCCCACCAAGTTTAGGTTTGTAAAGGTTTTTGCTTTGGTCGTTTCAACAGTTGTTATGTATATCTTACAGTTGATATATAATATACACGACAATCTTTTTCAAAAAAAATATATATTAAACCTAATTAACCCTTATTTTTGAAATATATTAAAATATATTGTTCAAAGGTTGATTTGGGTCTTTAATATTTAATTTCATGGTCCTAGAATTTTTATCTCTGACATAGGTTCTTCTAGGTATCTTACGGACCTTAATATAAGTTCGTATGTAGATGTTATAACTATTTAAGGTTAGACCGAATGTTTGGGATCTTCTATTCACTTTCTTAAGCCTATTTTTGGTCCTTTGTCTTCAATTTGATATAAAAACGTCTTAGTTATATGCCTCTCACCAGATTAACATGCATGCTCGGTCAGGATACACACCTCTCTAATTAGGTTTTCAAAACTGAATCAATTTAGCAATTGAATTTGGAATTCGGTCTAGAGGGAAAAGACCATTTCTTTTACCAATTGTTTAAGGTTTTCAACAGGAGACTTGTGATTAAGGATTTTATATTGTTTTAGCTTGTTTCACCAAATACATCCCTTTGTTTCAAACTAGTAATTGTAACAGATACTAACTTATAATAATATTGAATAGTTGGAAACCAAATTAAAATGAAATAACATAAACTAGAACAAAAAGGTATGGAAGCAAAATTCATATTTTAAGAATGCAAAACATGCACACATCAAATACAAACTTGATAATTGATACTTGGCGCGAGTTTAGTTCACGGCACTGCAAACCTTGCGAATTTGGCCATCAGAACCGGTGAGTGGGTCAATATCTCCCATTTTCACCATTGCACATGCGAAATCCGACATAAAAGTTTGAGAGTTGTTGCTATACTCAAGAACAATCTTGTCTGTGGATCCTCCGCTGAAAAGAACCTGATCGGTTTCAAGAAGACCCTTGGACTGTACCAGGTTCTTGTAGTAGTTGTTGTCGAAAGCAAATGGTGTGACCGAGTCAAGCGCTGCCAAATTGCTGCTACTACCGCCGGTAGATGGACAGCTACGCTTTAGAGTGGCCGCCAAGTCTGCATCAATGTTGGTCCCGTTGTAGATCCTGTTGCGATACGTAAAGCATTGCGCTTGCCCTATTGTGTGCGCGCCTGCCTCCATATTTGTAGTTGCATTATTACAATGCAAAAACTACAAGTCCAATGTATATATATATATAATAGGCTTCTTTCTACATATAGTAATTAAAATTACCTGAGAGAGCAACCAAGTCTCTTGCACTGAGGCCTTTGCTGGCAAATCGGGAGATGAGCGTGTCAAGAGTGGCTGTAAAACTTGGAAGTTGCGTGATGGTTTGTGTTATGCTTGCTGTGGTTGAATCTTTTCTTCCAAGCTTCACTGTCCATGATGGACCACCTACCTGTCTTGTTTTTAATATTTGTATTTTTTTTCAATATAAATCAGTGAGTAATTCAAGGTCAAAAAGGTAAAAAATTAACTCATACAAGCAATATTTGACCCCTTCAATTAGGGTCACGCCAACGGTTGGCCGGGGTGCCACACGTTGGCCCGTGTAGTATGCATGATACTGGCGTTGATC
Organism: Erodium texanum; assembly: GCA_036897725.1. Lineage (NCBI taxonomy): Eukaryota > Viridiplantae > Streptophyta > Magnoliopsida > Geraniales > Geraniaceae > Erodium > Erodium texanum. The sequence goes on along the minus strand of JAYMSW010000850.1, from coordinate 87 downwards.
GAAAACAAGGTTAATAGTCGGCGGTGTTAGTGTCGGTGCTAACAATTGTTTAATAATTTTTTTAAAATATTTATTATTATTATTATA
>JAYMSW010000849.1:0-19219 GCA_036897725.1 Erodium texanum | reverse complement strand
AACTTAAGTTTTAAAAATACAAAAATAACTTTTAAATTACTAAAAATTAAATAAATTGGAAATATTTTTGAAAAAATTAGAAAATAAATAAAAATAATATACAATATAATTTCAGTTTAAAATTTGAAAATCTAAATCTAAAATAAATATTTTCATTTTAAAGTTGAAAAAATAATTTTAAGTTTTTTTTTTAAAAATAACATTTTAGTTTTAAAATTATGAAAATAGAAAAATCATGAAAACTAATATTTTTAGTTTTTTATTATGAGAAGGGTCATTTTGGTCCTTTTAAAAAAATTAGATAGCACATGTTAGTTACGTGACTAAAAAAAGATGTCTTCCATTAAAACTAATTATTGGTAAATTTAAAATATTGTCGTAAGTATATGAAACATAAAAAATTACACCATAAATATATGAAGCAAGTTGTTTATACACCATAAGTATTTGAAATTATCCAAAAAAAAAAATTGATTCAGGAAGGTATACTAGGCAGCTTGGGGAGAACAAACAAATAAATCATTCCTCATTTTCGAAGAAACAGTGGAATATCCAGAAAGGCAGTGTGACATAATAAAAAAAGTAATATTAAAATGATGGAAAAAAGTATAAAAGGAAAAGAGGGAGAAGAAAGAGGTGTGTGACTCGAAAGGTCAATCAAGGGTACGGAAGAGACCCACAAATCATATCATCTGTCTACACAACTTCTTCTGCAAGTTTATCACTTTCCCTTCTCCAAGGGTTTCATTTCTCCACTATTATTTTTAGTACAAAGCTAAATGTGTAATGTAATGGATTTTTTTTATGGATAGTGAAAGCCTACAAAAATGTTCAACACTGTGACTCTTTACGTTCTTCTCTCTTTGAACTAAATCATCCTTTTTCTAGTGATTGTACTGAAGATTCTTGGGTCACTTTCTTCACCCTCTTGTTTTTTTACCTACTTCCTTTCTTGCTAAGAAACCCCATTTTTGAGTGTATGTACTGGTGTTTGGGCATCAAATAGAGTGTTGATGAAGTTGACTTTTTTTTCCAAAGGTTGAAGAAGCACCAGAGTTTTAGGAAATGAAGGGAGGACAAGAAGGTTCGGATTCAAGGCATGAGGACTCAAAATTCCTGGATATTTTGTTCTCTTGGTCTCTTGATGATGTCTTCAACACAGACTTGTACACAAATCAGGTTTTCCTTTGTTCTGTTCCTCAGTCATTTCCAGTAGTACTAGTTTTTATTTATTTATATAAAAATTCTATGCATTTGGTATGATATGCAGTTTTTTTTATGAAGTTCATCATAATGATACATTTGTGGGTGGGGTTGGAACTTTGGAAAGAAGTGGAAGAACAATTAATTAAACTAAAAAGCAGTTATTATTTTATGTGATCTGGTTGATTAGCATAAATGGCTCTAGTGTGATGGATCTTGATCTTTTGAGGCCTATTATTAGCTGTACATGGTTCATTGAACTTGGTGGCCATTCATGACGAGCTTAGCATTTGGAAGCAGAATGGGAAATGGGTTGAGCAATTTAGCAACTCCTTTGTTTAGCTATTTAACAAAAAAACTGAACTAAGGGAAGTTATCAAAGCTTTGAAATAATTATGAATGTGTTATGTCACTCATGTTGATTGTTTGTGCTATAAATGAGCCAACTACATTCCTCTTGCCAATGATACCATGTGTATATGCTTTTATAGATGTATAAATGTATACAAGGTAAGCATTTAATCTAACTCATGTTAGAATTGTTTTTGTTCATCAATCTTAAAAAGGAAAAATACCACACATTCTGGTTCATGTCACAAGATTTATGTTCATGGAAAGTGTTGTTGTACTTATACCATGTACATTGAAACATGCATCCTCAAATATATATGCTTCCTGTGTATCAACTTGCGAATCCCAGACTAAACTATCAATTTGTTCTCTCAGGTGGAAGAGATACCATGCACATTTGAATCATCTAAACATTATTTTGAATCCTTTGTTTTCCCTCTATTGGAAGAAACAAGGGCACATCTATGTTCAAGTATGGAGGTTATTTCTAGTGCACCTTATGCCGAAGTAATTGCCATAGATGAGTCTCGGCCATATGGAAAAAGGCTCTATGATGTTCGAGTTGATACCTGGAAAAACAGATTCAGTGATCGTGGCAAGGAGCCTTACAAAACATTACCAGGTGATGTTTTGATTTTATCAGATGTCAAACCTGAAACGGTTTCTGATTTGCAACGGATTGGGAGGACATGGTCTTTTGCAACTGTCACTAAAATCACTGATGATGAGAATGAAGATGATAATACATCAACATCTACTTATTTCAAAGTCGAGGCATCGAGAGATATGGAGGTCAAAGATGGGATGCAAGGGTCTATGTTTGTTGTCTTCTTAATAAATACTACCACTTTCAAAAGAATATGGAAAGCATTGCACATGCATGGAAACTTGAGAGTCATCAAGGAAATTCTCAGGACCGATTCCGTGGTAAGCACTTGTAATGATTTGTTATATTGCCTGTATGTTTTATTACATTCACCAACTTGTTGAAGTTACTTCAAATAATGTATCTGGTAGCATTTTAGTCATTCAATTTGGCCCTCTTATGAGTACTTTGTGTTCTTGAAATGTTCACCAGATTTGAGTTCTTATGCATGTCGTCATTTTTGTCCTCATATCTGATGCTGATTTGTTTGTTGCATAGGTTGAGGAAAACTGTACTCTATGTAATGCAGAGAGTGGGAGTGTCTTGGATGTGGATATTGGTACGAGCTTGGAATATAACTTGAACGAGTCCCAGTCTAAAGCAATTTTGGCTTGCCTTTGTAAAATGCAATGTGGCCACAAGCCTGCTGTGGAACTTATATGGGGACCACCAGGGACAGGGAAAACGAAAACTGTTAGCATGTTGCTCTTTACAGTCTTGAGGAAGAACTTGAGGACTGTTACTTGTGCCCCAACTAATGTTGCCATCAAAGAGGTGGCCTCCCGTGTCCTGAAACTGGTAAAGGAATCGGATTCTGTGAATGGTACAATGTTTAGTTCGTTCGGAGATATTCTGTTATTTGGTAACAAGGAGCGACTTAAGGTTGGTTCTGATATTGAAGAGATATATTTGGATTATCGAATCCAGAGGCTCTCGGAGTGCTTTGGACCCATGACTGGTTGGTGGCATTGTTTCACCTCTATGATAGATTTGCTTAATGACTGTGTTTCTAACTATCATATATATGTGGAAAATGAATTGATCAGACAGAAGCAAAGCAGCAGTGATGGTGAAATCAAAGAGAGTGTGGGGAGCAATAGAAGTGATGATTTCAAAAAATATGAGTCCTTCCTTGAGTTTATGAAAGATAGATTCAGATCTTGTTGGTGGCTTCTCAAAAAATGTGCTTTCATCTTTTGCACCCACATATCCAAAAACTATCTGAGGGAACATAATGTTAAGGACATTATATCTCTTGTCATGTTGCTCGATTCTTTTGAAACTATGTTGTTTTGTCACAATGTGGTTTCTGAAGAATTGGAAGAGCTTTTTTCTTGTCCAGTTGTAGTTGCATTTGAGGATTCTTCTTTATCGGATATGGATATGCCATCCCTACAGTACTTGAGGATCAAGTGCCTTGGCATTTTAAGAAGTGTTCGTGATTCACTTCGCAAGCTTGAGCTTCCAAGTAGTTTGGAGAAGAATGCTATAGCAGCCTTCTGTTTTCAGACTGCGTCCTTGATTTTCTGCACTGCTTCTAGCTCATATAAGCTTCATTCAGTGGCAATGGAACCACTGAAGTTGTTGATTATTGACGAAGCTGCACAATTGAAAGAGTGTGAATCAGCAATTCCATTGCAACTTAAAGGTGTGAGGCATGCTATTTTTATTGGCGATGAGTGTCAGCTACCAGCAATGGTCGAAAGCAATGTATGTTAACTGTAATTGTCATTTGATTATCACAAATTACTTCTTATTCTCCCTTCATCGATATATTTTCTCCTTTCAATTTATGTGAATTAGGTCTCTCATGAAGCTGGCTTTGGAAGAAGCTTGTTTGCACGGTTGAGTTCGTTGGGCCACTCAAAGCATCTTCTAAATGTTCAGTATAGAATGCATCCCAAAATAAGTTTCTTCCCTAACACAAAATTTTATGATAACTGTATATTGGATGCACCAAATGTCAAGAGTCGTCAGTATGAGAAATGTTATCTTCAGGGGCCAATGTTTGGTCCGTATTCTTTCATAAACGTATATGGTGGGAGAGAAGAAGTAGATAACGCTGGACATAGCCGAAGAAACATGGTCGAGGTAGCGGTTGTGCAGAAATTAGTGCGTGATCTCTACAAAGGCATGTTGAGTAATATCTATGCATCTTCCATTTTAATCACCATGCTTTATTTTCACTTACAATCCGAGAATAAACATATTTGAAATTGTTATGGTTATCGCCAATCTTTGTTATGACAATCTTCGTTAATTTACTGAATGATTACAGGTGCTTACTATAGTGTGTATGCTTGTATTTGATATTGATATTTGATTGGTTCTGTGTACAGTATGGAATGTCTCCAACCAGAGATTCAGCATTGGGATAATATCTCCCTATGCTGCTCAGGTTGTTGCAATTCAAGATAAAATCAGACAGAAGTATGAAAAACTTGACGGCTTCTCAGTGAAAGTGAGGTCAGTTGATGGGTTCCAGGGTGGAGAAGAAGACGTAATCATAATATCTACTGTAAGATCAAATGCTGGAGGGTCAATTGGTTTCTTATCAAATCCTCAAAGAGCCAATGTTGCTTTGACCAGGGCCAGGTAATGAATGGTTCAATAGGATCACCAAATCATTTCATTTCTCAATGTTTCATTATTAACTGTGACACAAAGTTGTGCTTCTTATATGGTTTTTGTAGGCACTGTCTCTGGATCTTGGGAAACGGAAGAACACTGGCTAAAAGTGAATCCATTTGGGAAGAACTGGTTCATGATGCAAAGGATCGTCAATGCTTCTTTGACGCTGACGATGACAAAGATTTGGCTAAAGCCATTTTAGAAGTCAAAAAAGAATATGATCAGCTTGATGATTTGCTTAATGGTGACAGTGCACTCTTCAAAAATGCTACTTGGAAGGTAAACTAGTGAAGTAGTAAATAGTTATGTCATTGATCATATTTTTCTTATAGGCTGTCTCTTTTTGTCAACTTCTACTTAATTTCGGATAGTTTTTTGACATAAGTATTAAGTTGTTCTGTATCTACAGGTTCTATTTAGTGATTCTTTTAGGAAGTCATTCGGAAAGTTGAGGCAAGTTAGGACAAAGACATCAGTACTAAATCTCTTACTGAAACTTTCAAATGGCTGGCGACCAAAAAGGAAAAACGTGGATTCTCTCTGTGAAAGCTCTTCTCTTGTTATAAAGCAATTTAAAGTGGAAGGTCTTTACATTGTCTGTACTATAGACATAGTGAAGGAATCTAGGTACATTCAAGTTCTAAAGATTTGGGATATCTTGCAATGGGAGGAAATTCCTAAATTGGTTAGGAGACTTGATAACATATTCCAGAGATACACTGATGATTTCATCAGTCGTTGCAATGAGAAATATCTTCAAGGGTATGGTCTTGCACAAATCATTTTATTTTATATTTATGTTGTAAACAATGAAATGAAAATTTATTTTGTTGGATAATTTTATTGTTCTTCAGGGATATAGAAGCTCCTATGACATGGGCTACTTCTGCAGACATCGTCCGGTACAAAAGTCTTGGAAGCGATGATATTGAGAGTAGTCTGAATCATGGTTCTTCTGATAATCGATGTTATGTTGAAAATTCAAAAGTGAGTGAGAGTTTGTTGCTTATGAAATTCTATTCTTTGTCATCTGGTGTGGTGCGCCACATGCTTTCTGACTCAGGTGGCAGAGAATTGGATCTTCCATTCGAAGTTACTGACCAAGAAATGGAGATGATTCAATTCCCAAAAAGCACATTTATACTTGGAAGATCAGGAACTGGTAAAACTACTGTTTTAACCATGAAATTGTTTCAAAAAGAACAGCAACACCAAATAGCAACACAGGGACTTGTTGAAGGAAGCAGTGCTGTGTTGCAAAATGTTTGCCAGAGTAACAGTATAGGAAGCAGTGAGGTGGAGGCTAAGGAAACTGTACTCCGCCAGCTTTTTGTAACAGTGAGCCCTAAGCTTTGTTATGCTGTCAAACAACATGTTTCTCAACTGAAGAGGTAAGTGTTTGATTTGGTGTAATACTAATTTTTTGTTATAGTTTAAAGAACTCAGTTCTTGGTAGAGCTTTTCTTTAACAAGAAATAATGGGATATGGAAAAGGATAAGAAGGTTTCTGAAACATGGTTCGATGAGAGAGAGTTGTGCACAAAGTTTTAACTTTGAAGCTTGAACATAATAAAAATGTACATTGAAGTTTGATTACATAGAATGCATGCATACTTTTTCTGATGGGAACAATGTTTCAAACTTTTTCGGTTTCTGTATATGGATTATAATTCCAAGTGATTGACATGTTTCTTGTACAGTTTTGTTCGCGGAGGGGAATATTCAGCTGAAAGCAATTCGATTGAAGTGGATGAAATTGATGACGCGGGACAATCAAGGGATATTCAAGATTCCTTGGTTGATATTTCTCCAAATTTGTATCCCCTTGTTATTACTTTTCACAAGTTCTTGATGATGCTTGATGGGACATTGGGAAATTCGTTCTTTGAAAGATTTCCTGATGCAAGGGATTTTCGTCGTGCTGAAGGCGGACGACTAAGATCAGTTGCCTTGCAAACATTTTTAAGAACAAAGGAGGTTAATTATGGCAAATTTTGCTCAAACTACTGGCCTCATTTCAATTACCAGCTGAAGAAAAAGTTTGATCCCTCCCGAGTGTTTACTGAGATAATATCTCACATTAAAGGGGGGTTCCATGTTGGAGAGGCTTTTGACCAAAGGCTGAAAAGAGAGGACTATGTTCGTCTTTCTGAGGCTCGTGTTTCCACTTTAAGTAAGCAGAAGAGAGAATCAATATATGACCTGTTTCTTGCTTATGAAAAGATGAAGGCAGAGAATGGTGAATTTGATTTGGCAGATCTTGTTATTGATCTTCACCGTCGTCTTAAAGATCAAAAATATGAAGGTGATATTATGGATTTTGTATATATTGATGAAGTGCAGGATCTGACAATGAGGCAAACTGCCCTTTTCAAATATGTCTGCAACAATGTTAAAGAGGGCTTTGTTTTTTCTGGAGATACTGCACAAACTATTGCCAGAGGAATCGATTTTAGGTTTGAGGATATACGGTCTCTTTTCTACAATGCTTTCATGCTGGAATCAAGAAGTAGTGGAGATGAAGGAAGAAAGGATAAAGGACAGATATCGCAAATTTTTCATTTGAGCCAAAACTTTCGTACTCATGCAGGTGTGCTTAGTCTAGCACAGAGCATTGTTGACCTTCTATACCGATTCTTTCCTTTATTTGTTGATATCTTAAGCCCAGAAACAAGTCTCATATATGGTGAACCCCCAATTTTGCTTGAATCTGGAAGTGATGAAAATGCTATAGTAACAATTTTTGGGAACAGTGGAAATATGGGAGGGAATATGGTTGGATTTGGAGCTGAGCAGGTTATATTAGTAAGAGATGACTGTGCTAGAAAAGAAATCTCTAATTATGTTGGGAAGCAAGCACTCGTGTTGACTATTGTTGAGTGCAAGGGCCTAGAATTTCAGGTCAGATATGCCTCTGCTTTTACCTTTTAATAGAACAAAGTATCATTTTGAAGTAATGCTGTTATTATTGTACCTGTGCATTTTATATGTTATTGATGTTTTGTACTTTTATCTTTTTTCAGGATGTATTGCTGTTCAACTTTTTTGGCTCATCACCTTTGAAAAATCAATGGAGGGTTGTGTATGAATACATGAAGGAACAAGATATGCTTGATGTGAGTTCAACCCCATCCTTTCCAAACTTCAACGAGGCCAAACACAATGTGTTATGCTCTGAATTGAAGCAGTTGTATGTCGCGATTACTCGGACAAGACAAAGATTATGGATATGTGAGAACTTAGAGGAACTCTCAAGGCCTGTGTTTGACTACTGGAAAAAGTTGTGCCTTGTCCAGGTCCAGAAGCTGGATAACTCACTTGCACAGGCAATGCAAGTAGCAAGTAGTCCAGAAGAGTGGAAATCACGGGGTTATAAGGTTCTTCTATAAATCCCTTATTTTCTTTAGACTTTGAATGAGTGGGTTGGCAATGTTTTTTTCTTTGTGTTATTCTTCAAAATTACAAGTCTATCTTTTGTCATGCAGCTCTTGAGGGAAGGTAACTATCAGATGGCAACAATGTGCTTTGAGAGGGCAGGAGATCAAGTTGGGGAAAATTTGGCAAAGGCCGCTGGACTTGATGCCGAGGCTGACCGTTTGTATAGTTCAAATCATGAAATGTCATGCATAGTCCGCAGGCAAGCTGCTGAGATTTTTGATTCCATAGGCAAAGCTGAGCATGCTGCACGGTGCTTTTACATGTTAAAGGAGTATGAGAGAGCCGGTATGTGTTACTTTAATGAATGTCAACATCTTTGAATTTAGTGTTTGTGATGAATCTTGATATATCTTGTTACTGCAGGTAAAATTTATTTAAAATGTGGTGAATCTGCAATAGTAAGAGCTGGAGAGTGTTTCTCTCTTGGTGGATGCTATGAGCTTGCTGCAGATGTATATGCAAGAGGCAACAACTTCTCAGAGTGTCTATCTGCTTGTAGCAAGGGGAAGCTTTTTGACAAGGGCTTGCAATACATCCAGTACTGGAAGCAACATGCCAGTGCACATGAAGAATTGGACAAAATTGAGCAAGAGTTTTTAGAAAGCTGTGCACTTCAGTTTCATGAGCTCAAAGACAACAGAGCCATGATGAGATTTGTTAAAGCTTTCCATTCCATGAGCTCAAAGCGCACCTTCTTGAAGAAGTTAGATTGTCTTGATGAGCTCTTGTTGTTGGAAGAAGAGTTGGGGAATTTTATCGAGGCAGCGAGTATAGCAAAAGTTATTGGTGATCTTCCTCTTGAGGCTCATCTACTTGGGAAGGCCGAGCATTTCAGTGAAGCGTCCATGCTTATTCTCTGGCATGTCTTTGCCAGTTCACTTTGGCAATCTGGAAGCAAGGGGTGGCCTTTGAAACATTTTGCAGAAGCAGAGGAGCTCTTAGCTAAAGCCAAGTCATTTGCACAGAATGTGTCTGTCCAATTCTATTTGCATGTATGTACCGAGTCTGCAATTTTATCAAACAAACTGGAAAGTTTGAAGGAAATAAAACAGTATATGAGTGTCTGCCAGAGACATGAGAGCTTGAGAGGCGAAATAGTATGTGCTCGGATGGCTCTGGATGCTCTTCTTAGTAAAAATGAGTATGGTTGGAATAGTGAGTCGGTCTTGGATTTGAGAACCTATTCTGAAGAGGTTTGTGTTGAAACTCTTGTTTACTTTTGGAGACTCTGGAAGGAGAAGATTGCGAGCATCTTTAAGTCTCTCGAACTTCTTGAAAATGAAGATGGGAATGACTGCAGAATATACGGAGAGTTTTGTTTGAATTTCTTTGGTGTGTGGAAGAAGATCAATAGTTCGAATACCACATATGTTTTGCACAACCCTGATGCTGATTGGGTTAGGAAACTCGATGGCAGAGTTTTCAGGAGGAATGAGAAATTGGTTTGTATAGATCCGTGTCATATTGTCTCTGCTGCACGGAGCTATTGGAGTTCTGAACTAAGTTATGTTGGAATGAGGGTTTTTGACAAACTTGAAGCCTTGTACAAGATATCCTCCAGGAATTCTTCACCTATCTTCGTCCAATACAGGTCCATCACAAATATATATGAGGTTGCCAAGTATCTTCTGGAAAGCAAGCTTCATGCTCATAAATCCAGTAAGTCACTCCAGAGATACGTTGAATTAGCAGTTCGTAACTTCTTTGGCTATGTATATCCACTTGATTGGAGAACTTCTTCAAGCGAACATATGATTGATCTGAGAGCAACTGATGTCTCAAGAATTTTACAGGAAGAAGTTATATGTGCGAATCTGAGCGGGAAGAAAGAGCTAACCTATGGCATAATAGGAAGGGTGGTAGTGGCTGTTCTTGGCCTTGGCAAGGTGAATAATGAACTGTATGAGAAGATTGTAAAGAAGTTTGATGAGAAACAAGAATGGAAGGCATTCATTGAGACACTCTGTGGAAGCATTGAACCAGAATCATCCAAGGATTTATCTCTAGTCATTCATTTTCAATCAGGTTTGGTGGATACATACAGTGCCAACTGGAGGATAGAGGACTACATGTCCCCTTCCTGCTTCTTGTATCTAGTTGAGCACCTTCTCGTATTCACAGCTGGTGTCCAAGGGTACTTTTACGCTACGAAATCTTCTTGTGTTGAATGGTTAAATTTACTGGATGAGGATCCCAAGAAGAGGTCTGGTTTAGTAAGGAACACGGGTCAGTCTTTGGGTGGGAGATTTATGTGTGATGCTGTTGTGCAGCTGCTCTATAATAAGGGCGAGACAATGGAATGGGTACGAAAATCTTCTGCAAATGTGATCAAGGATTATCGACTTGTGGTTTTGAGGTTATTTCTTATATTGTGTTTGCTTCGCTTGAATTTTGGGTTGTATGACGAATTTCTTTATGATTTACTGGGCAAGAACTATATTACTCAATGGCTACCACCGGAATTTTATGATGCACTTAGAAGAAGAGGAAGAAGGGACTTCCTGATTGTGCTTGCTGAAGCGTGCAAAAAGATCGATAATCCACTAGTGATTGTGAATTTGGGTCAGAATTATGGAACTAGGGCATGTCCAAATGCAATTTATGTGGACATGAAGGTGAAACAATCCAAGGAGGACATTCTAGGAGTCTTGTTCCCTAAGATCAATACAACTCAGGTTCGAGTTGGAGCTAGTTCTTGCAGTGAAGTACTTTCTTCAGAAGGTTCCCAAGGGAAGAATGAGCGTGAACAGATGAGCGTGACCTGTTCCTGGTTTTGGGGAACACTCGAAGAACTGAAGTTTGTGAATAACATTTCAGATACAGATGTTTTTGCTATTGAAGCCCGTATTATCAAGGTAACACATACCTGATACTTCACGTGTGATTGTACTGTAATGATTGCGAGAAGACAACTTCATGTGTTTGTTTTTCAGGAGTGCATAGAAAAGAACATTCTTCTCTTAACTGCTGGAACAAAGGCTCAAAACCGCACCAGGCTTCAGTATCACATTGAAGATGGGAACTTTTGGGGGAAGGCGGCTTGCCTGCTGGATGATCTGAAGCAACTGGCTTGTGCACTAGTTCCAAGGTCAGTTTTAATGGCTGTTTTTCTTGATACTCGTTATAATTCCCATTTGGCATGAGTAACCTGCTTTACTTTGAAATGATTGTGTTAATGTTTTCTTATCATTCCAGTGAGATGAACCCTAAGGCAACTATAGAACAACTTTTGGAGAAGGTGCTGTCAAGAAGGCAAGAGTTGGAGCCTAATCTGAGTGTACTATTGAGGATGCTTGACAAGGAGCTCATGGTGGAGACGGAGGAAACTGGAATTGCTTCAGAGGGCGGGGATGAAACAGATAGCAAGATTGTTCATGAAGGAGGGGTAGAGGAGGTTCCAGAGGCCTTGGAAAGTCAGACGAATGATCAAGACGATCAAAAGAAGAAACAAGGAAATAAGAAATCTAAGAAGAAAAGGGGTAGCAAAGGAGGCAGGAAGAAATAGTGCATCACGTTTCAGCCCTCTGATTTTCTCTAGCACCTTCGAGATTAGCTGCCTTCTCTGAAAAAAATGATAGTTTTGTTTTTGTAGTTACTGGTGATTTCAAGGCTTGAATCAAAAACAGTTTCCATTTAATATTGTAATTCAACTACATTGCCAGGTCTTGTCTAATCTCTTTTTGCAGTATTATTACATCAACATTATCATTCAAAACAAGATTTGGTTGACTTCTCATTCTCCTTGTGAGATTGAGTGTAATAAGGAATAGCAGATGTTGATAAAAGAATGAGCTAATAGTCACAACCCAAGTACAATGCAAATGGGAAAGATCCAGGTCTCAATTTTACACATTCCAATTCCATCGAGATGCTATTTAAGTCAACTCCTGGTACTCCTGGACTGAAGAGTGTTATATCATGTTCCTAACCTCTTAGAACCGCATTCTGAACAGAACTTGGAGGTTTCTCTCAAGTATTGAGCTCCACATTCATCACAGAATTTCGCAGGGCTGGTTGGCTGAAACATCATTTCATCAAAAAGGTTAATACTGATCACATGAGAGAAAAGCTAATAGCCAGTGAAATTTAATTCAATAGTTCCAAATGAACTCTTCATAGCATAAGAAAATAGAGTACGCAATGCAAGCTTACTGAACTCAGAACCCAAAAGGGTATGGCAACTTCAATAAATCAGGGCATAATGAGGTCCACGCCAAATAAATTTCTTTGTCCCAATAACCAAAACCAATAGAAGTAATTGCTTTTCTAGAAACAAAGCCAACTAGGGAATGGGACTTTCATTGAAAGGTTTAAGAGTAAAAGAGTGCTTAAGCAATTAAGCAATAAGCCAAATAAAAATACGTCAGTTCTGGAAGGCAGATAAACAAGACACGGTAACAGAGGACGCTAGACCAGCTAAAAACCAAAGATTATCAGACAAGGATAGGCAGTATATCATATTTTTAGTATAACTATTGGCTAGGTCATATTGTTTCGTTCAAGGAACAAATATTTAATTATTCAATCCAAAAGGCAGATGTAATCAAAAGAGCTCTCACCATTACATGCAAACGACCACCAATGTGGCCTCCTGTTAGGGGTTGTAAACAAGCCATATGTTGGGAGATGGTTGATGACTGGTGAACATGACTTTCATTCAAGTGTGAAGTCGGACCACATTGATGATGGTGTTGAGAATAGTGTCCGGCATGTTGACTTTGGTGAAGTAGTTGATGATGACTCTGGTGAATGGGGTGAAATTGTGGCTGAGATGGGAGTTGCTGCATATGATGCTTAGGAGGAGTCTGCGGCTGGGTCCAATTAACAAATGGAAATAAGCATATATATAAATTTACATCTTACAATAGTTTAGACATAAGGTAAATTGAACCAACAACCTAAAGGCTTATTGTAGCAGAATAAAAACTTAAGTTTGTAGAGATGCCATGCCAAAAATCCCCACTGAATCCCACCTACATTAGCGTTGGAGGATTTATTAGGCATAGTCGTAGGGCTACTTTATTATGTTAGCACAGCCATTGGATACAAAAGAAAAAAAAAGCACTCAGAGCATAGCATTGTTTAGGTCTTCAACAAAAGGATTAGTCTTCTGAAAATTAGGAGTAAATGGAGAAGGCAACATAACTCAGCTCTTCCATATCTGCAGGCTGCATATAATATAATTCCAGCCAATATACCAAGCTGCTTATTCAACTCAGTCATTATCCCATGACTGTTACAAACCATGTGATGTGCAGCCGAACAAACTCAGCCTTATCTTAGTGCTCACTGACCAATATATTCTGAGGGGCCTAATAATATCAAATCACAATGCTAAGAGGGCTGTTAAAATTTAACCAATTCTGGGACTAAGGCAAATAATCAAGCCTGAACATGATTCTTTACCTATATTTCCATTTTTCTTCCAAAATCTTTTTTCTGATTTTGGCCGTTTCTAGACTCAACAACTCCGGTGATTTTAAATAAACTAAATATTTTGATATAATAATCTTACAATTAATGGTGTGTTTGTTCTGAAGATATATAAGCATAGCAGATATACGAAAATCTATAGTATATGAATGTATTGACTCACAGCACAAACCACCCTTACAAGATAGAAGCGCATTAATTGTCAAAAAACCAAATAGCGATTCTTACTTCAGTTATGGTGCGGAATCCTTGCACAGAAGCCATTGCTGAAGGATTATCTGTGCCAGGAAATCCCTGGAAAAAGAATATAATATCAGAAAGACCCTAAGTAAAAAAAGACCAATTTCAACTTCAGTCCTCGTGATACGATGTTGGATGAGAAATTGAAATTAGTGTATCATTATCAATGTGTTTACATACTAATCAGATAATGCCCCATCATTTAAGTTAACTGTTGAAGTGTCCTACACAGCAACAATGTGGATTTAGTGACCACCTGATATACTAGTTGGACCCTTTGCCTAATAGCATAAGCTTTTGGGTTGGAGTAAGTTTAAACATATCCTAGAGTTGGTTTGGTATTGGGCATGTGAACTGTTAGTGGTTCCTCCCCATTCACATATTCCTGGTCCACACTTTTGGGTTGGAGAAAGTTTAACATAGTCTTAGAGTTGGGTTGGTATTGGGCACGTGACCCGTTCGCACTTCCTCCCCCTTTCATATATTCTTGGCCCATGTGTGACCCCTTGACATACTAGTTGGACTCTCCTCTAATAGCTTAAGATTTGGGGTTGGTGTAACTAACATTAACGAACTAACAATTTGACCCAAATTTAAACCATGGATTGCACTCACAACTACACATACACAGAGCTAAATGTACTAAATATGCATATCAAGCTCACAAACAACACTGTAATTTGTGCTTACAGGCAAACTAGGAACGCTACATACAGGATTGGATGGAGCACGCCTGTACTTGTGTCTAGGAGAATAGAACTTATAGTCTCCAGGACAGATGGCTACTTCATTCCGACCAGTCAGCCGCTTGAACCTATACTGATGAACACACAATTTAGGAGAAAAGCTTTCCAACCAGATATTTATGTATCTTCAGAAAAACAGAACTTAACTAACAACATTTAATTGGTAATTACACTCAATATAGACAATAAACAGTTAAACAAAAAAATGGAAATTCAACCTAATATTGTAAAGCGATGAAATGATATGGCATAACCATAGATAGTTAAGAAGATAAAAGTTTAAGATAGCCAACATGGAAATTCAACCTAATATTGTAAGCAAATCTGTCTTTCAATAATCTGACATAACCAACATGTCATTGATCATAAGATCAAACTTCGAATCTATTTGTCTCACGTCCAAAAAGTATTAATAATACTTATAAGGACATATTCATCCTTATAACTTTCACTAAGAACTGGATTTCTATCTGATTACAGAGAAACCATATTCATGCTCCTGCTATAGGTTCATGTCAAACCTGATTAACTGCCCTTTTTGTTCAAAACTAACACGTTCATTTTTTCCAATTGTTCTAATGACTTAAAACTTGATGTAATCTATTCTAAATCTTCCCATCCCAAATCAAAATACCTTGCTTTCCATGTATTAATAAACATTCTTCACAAACACTATGAATATCAAAAAGCTAATTGTGGAGCTTGAATAGTAACCCAAAAGGGTTACTGCACCCATGAAGTGCCTTTCAAGCTCTATTATAACAGAATATGAAGTATCAACAATAAGGCAAGCTGTTAGAATCCACAAAAATGAGGAACTACAGGATATGAAATTTAGATTACCATTCAGCATCACCAGGAGGGATACTATTAGGTTTCTCCACAATATCTAGACCATTGACAACAACAAAACGAACTCGTTTTTCTTCTTGTATCACTAGTTCTGGAAATCTTGTCCGCGTCTCGACAGATGTTGCCAGTTCTCTTCTCTTAAATATGCAAGGTCCTATAGAAGAAAACATTAAAGACAAAGGTCGTGGTATATAAATGGGTCAGAAACCACAGCCAAATTGAAGACGCGGAACAAGTGTTAGGGTCAAGCCAAATAGCAGAAAAATAAGAAAAAGAATTGTCATTCCCTTGTGATGTTTAAATAGACTAAGAACATATAGGTTTAACTCTGTAACATAACAGCAGATTACAAAGAATGTTTCATACCTTTTTTAGGAAATTTCTTAGCCAGTCTTCTATACAAACCACCAGCAGCTTCAAGGGCGACCCCAATGTTTTTCTCACGAATACCATTCAAGGAAGCGAGCCTCAAATTAGCATCTTGAGCTAAAGTTTCATACATATTTGCCACATACATCAAAGGCAGAGCGAATCGCGGATCACCTTCATACCGAATCTCTCTTGGCTTCCTCTTATTCGTTTTATCTTGGCCAGACTGAGTATCATAGTCTGCCTCAGAATCAGTCACTTCAATCACGTGATCACGAATGAAATAATCCACAATAATTTGCAAAAATCTTGCCCTTGATGATTCGATTGGTGAAATATCTAGTGAAGATTCAATTCAACCCAATCAAATTCAAACCTCAACTTACAACAGAATAAATAGTGAACTGGAAAGATACAACAAAGATTGCTTTAGTACCCTCAATGGTCAAAATATCATACGAACACCTTGAAGATACATTATTCTCAATGCTAGAGCGATCTTCTACCACTCCAACATTGTGAAGTGGCAAAGAATTTCTGTACGATTCGTGCATGCAGTCCTGAGGAGAATTCGAGTACACAGGATGAGTCTTCCAAATGCGAGTCAAATCCACACAAGGATTAAAAAAACATTTCAGTTGGTGCCTAGTATCTATAAAACTAGGAAAATAGTGGGTTGAAGACCACTACACAAGCTTATGCAACCATTCCATTCATTGGCCCAGTAAATAAAAAGAGGAAAAATGGGTATTGCTTCCATCTAAATTACCTTGAACTACTTAAGAACCCCTCCAAACCATAATTATAAGCCTAACCAGTTAACATTGATAAATTGATAATTAAACTTGAGGCTTCAGGAATCTTAACTAAGTGAGTATACTGCATATTTGTCATCAGACTGACTAGGTACAGAGTTCAGTGGAAGCAAATTTTCTGTTTTTCAGCACATTTTCATAATTCCGTCATACAAACAATTATATAAGTATAACTTCCATAAACTAAGCAGAAAGTAATTTTTTCTCAACAACTAGAATGCAATAAAGATTCTTTTTTTTTTCAGAACTCAGCACCACATTCCAAAAATTAGTAAGAAATACTACAAACACAGACGAAATTAAATATCAAAAGGGAGCAAAGAGGTTTTGTTTGATAAAGAAGAAGAAGAAATGGAAAGCTTACAACAGCATTGGAATCATCGTCGTTGTCCAAGCTATCTTCGCGATCAACATCGCTGATCCCTTCGATGTCGGCCTGCCGAGAGTCCACATCGACGGTGTTGAGGTCGTGCAGTGAACTCCCGATGTACGAATTGGCCGACCGCAAGTTGTAGTGCTCCACCGGAACCCTGCTCCCCATCGTCCCTGAACCCCGCCGCGAAAATCAGAACCACACGGCGATTCACACTTCTTCTCTTCCTTCTGGCTTTCAGTGCGGAGAAGAACAAGTCGGCAGGGACTGTGAAGAAGAGAGATCCAGGTGAGAGTAGAGAAGACGACATCGAATCGGAGAGATTGATGGGTGATTTTGTTGCGGTTTTGAGTTTGAATAACTAATTTTTGAAAAGAAAAGAGAGACAAGGGAAGGAGGGAAGATTCCAAACCTGAGACCGTACCTGAGATAAAGCAGAGTCCAAGCCTCACTCCGATCTCCACACCAGCTTCCAACCCGCTAGGGCTTGACTGTTTTGTGCTTGTAGTGCTGGTGTTAACATCCCATGTGCGCGCCCTCAGCTATAGTACTGTGAGTCCTTTGTCACAGATGGTAAACATTGCGAAATGAGTATCTCCAATCATGCTTTCTATATTTAAGTTACGGATAACCTTACATTGCTACTCCCAAGTGTACAGGTTGCTTAGATGACTACCCCAACTACAAACATTTTTTTAAAGCTCCCTTAACTTTTTTAAGTTCTCATTTTACTCTGATGGAGTTAAAATTCGGTTCTTCTATTTGTTTTGTTTTTTCAATGAACATCATGAACTCAACAATTTGATTTTTGAGCAGCGCGTCCATGGTGTCACAGTTGTAGTCGTCTTCATCATCCTCGATGAGTATCGAGAGTAGCACTGCTCGTAATAGGTACGCGCTTGCAGAGGCTGGGGATTGGCATCTGCCATGGAACAATCTGAAACCCTAACAGCAGCGAAACACTAATTCCAATGAACCGCGTCATCAGAAAAACATCATCATGACCATTGACGACAAAAAACTTCCAGAAACCCTAACGATGAAGAAGAAAAAGTGCCCGAAACAGCTAAGATTCACATATCTTGCCCTTTGTATTTCCTTGAAGACGCTCAAATGAGAAATTTCTCTTTTTTTTAATTATTATTTTATTTTCCTTAATTCATTTTTGTATCTATATAAATATTCTGGAAATTTATGTTTCTTTTCAAATTTAGTTTCTCTAACTCTATTTTTGTTTGGGTTGGATTACTCAGTGAGGAACAAAAATGGTATTCTTTTTGAAAATTTGAAGGTTAGTAAATGGATTTTTGTCATTTCAAACCAGAATGTGAACATTTTAACAGAAGTTAACACTTATGGGGTAAAATGAGAACTTAAAAAAGTTAAGGGGGGTCAAAGAAAATGTTTGTAGTTGGAAGTAGTGATATGAGAAAGCAGTAAACTTGGGGTAGTGACGTGAGGTTATTCCTTTAAGTTAATGTGGAGAGTCATTAACATATATATTAATGTAGGGAGCTATTTCTTGGATTGTTGCTTCAATCATGCTCTTTACATTAAAGCTACATTATTTATTTTGAATTAAAAGTTCTATTATTGTAATTAATGAGAGAGAATAGAGTAAAAATAATACAAAAAATGTAAGAGCTCCATGGAGAAAACAAATAATAATATAAGGAGCCAATGTATTGAGTGTCATTAGAGCTGTTTTTTTAAAAAAAAATTGACTCTTTATAATAACATTTTATCTAATTTTAGAGAGTGTATTGGAGATGCTCTAAGATGGGATTCGAGTGGTTCAACTTGATCGAGGTTGGGTAGGATTGAAAAACTTTTTTTGTGGGACATAAAATCAAGGGAAAATTACATTAACTATACTTAGCTATTAACGAAATTTACTTAATTACACTTATATATATATATATTATTATTATTATTTTGCATCTAGCTACACTAAACTTGTAAAAAATTCACGTTACTCGAATCCGTCAATTTTTAGACGGAAAAATGTCATGTGCAATGCACATGACCGTCTTTTGTTCAATAATGACAATAATACCCTCTGATTAAAAAAATAAGAAAAAAGAAAAAGAATGTAAAAGTTGAGGGTTTGGAACCCTTTTTA
>JAYMSW010000848.1:0-19222 GCA_036897725.1 Erodium texanum | reverse complement strand
AACCTGTCGAGTCGCGCGCGAACTTTCGACTAATGCAACTTTCGATTGATTAGTCGAAAGTTGAAAAAAAAGAGGTTTCGACAACATTATAGGTGCTGTTAGGCAATAATACAAAACATCTTTCTCAAAACAAAGTTACAAACTAAAAATGATGAGATCTAAAACATTAGTTAATGAACTCCAATCTCTCACTCTCATTTATAGAATATGAACTTTGCATGCTTTTCATAAAGCCTACAATATTATTTATCTTGATATCAAAATAATGTATTGTATAACATGATGTATTATATTCGATGATGAAAGACTATACATGAACATTACATTTATAGTGTTAGGAGTTACAATTTGATACATGAAACCTTAAAACCCACTAGACTGAACTTTCTCAGAATCAGAGACTTGATGAAAACATCAGCGATTTGATCGTCAGATGAGACAAAGCGAAGATCGAGGGTGTCTTGGCTGAGATGATGTCGCATGAAGTGACCGTCAATCTCAATATGCTTGGTGCATTCATGAAAGATATCATTATGAGAAATCTGGATAGAACTCTAATTGTCACAATGAATGGTAGTGGAAGACCTGTGAATAACACCCATGTCATGTAGTAACCAACAGAGGCTGATAAGTTACGAAATACTGTCAACAAGGAAGGGCTCGATACTTAACTTCCATGCTAGAGCGGGCAATGATTGTATGTTTCCTACTCCTCCAAAAGATAAGGGAGTTGTCGAGAAAGAAACAATAACTTGTAGTAGAGCACCGGTCTGTGGGCTCACCAGCGCAATCGGCATCCGAATAAGCCTGTAAAACCAGAGGCGAGCCATATGAGAAGTGAAGGCCATAGATAAAGTGCCTCGAGTATAACATAAGATCTAAAGAATTGCCTCATAGTATGTAGTGCGAGGTGCGCACATGAATTGGCTGACAATATGGACAACATAGGCAATGTCTGGCCTATTGATGGTGAGATAGATCAAATCTCCAACCAATTACGGATATACGGTGGCACCTTGAGAGCTTTGTCATCAAATGGAAGAAATTTGACATTTGTCTCAATGAGAGTGGAGACAATTTTACTATCAATCATCCACCATCCCCCCCCCTTTAGAGATGAGCTCGGCTACATCTTGGGTTGAGATAAGTGATAACCATAAGGCAGAGAGGAAATCTCGAACCCAATAAAGTACGCGATTCCCCAAATCCTTCATCTCGAAATGCTCGATGAGGAGACGTTTAAGGTCTGCAATACATGTATTATCATCACCGGTAATAATCATGTCATCCACATAGAGTAAGACCAAGATATGACCTCGAGAAGACTGTCGAATAAAGAGGGAATTGTCATGAGAACTAGAGACAACCCCAAGATCTTCCATCTGATTGTTGAATTTGAGAAACCAGGCCCGTAGAGCTTGCTTGAGTCCATCAATGTCTTTCTCAATCAACATACTATGTTGAGAGGATGATCATTGGAGAATGCGTCCTTCACGCCCATTTGGGAAAGGCTCCACTTTTGACCAGATGAAGCTGCAAGTAGACTACGAATAGAGGTGAGTCTAGCAACAAGAGAAAATGTCTCCTCGTAATAAACTCCCTACTCTTGGGTGAATCCACGAGTGACAATGAGAGTTTTGTAGTGCCCGGTACCATCTGCCTTGGTCTTGATCTTATATACCCATTTGCAACTAATCACTAATATGACTCGAGGTGGGGAAACTAGGTCTCATGTATATGTCTTCTTAAACGCCTGTAATTCCTCAGTCATTGCTTGTTGTCACAAGGATTAATGCATGCCTCACGATGGGCACGAGGCTCATATACAAAGGGAATTATGGATGCAACTTAGGATGTATTGGGTAGGTTTACCTCAAACTCCTAGAGATGAGATGTGAGTTTATGCTGATGTGGAGGCGAGACGGTAGCACATGATTCACTAGCATGACATGGTCAATGGTAGGAGGCATAGGATCGGAGCACCTGCAGAAGTCAGCTTAGTGGAGGAACCCTCAACATCATCATAAAAGAGATCAATATCAGGCTTAGTGAAGAACGAAACAGACTCAGGTATATGAAATGGAGAAATAGACGAGAACATTTTATGTTCCCAGAAGGTGAGATGACGAGAGACATGAAGATGTTTTGGGATAGGGTCCCCACATTTGTAACCTTTATGTTCAATCCCATACCCAAGGAAGCAATAAAGGCAAGAATGGGGTTCAAGTTTTGTATGCTCATAAGGCTACAATTGGACAAAACAGACACACTCAACGACTCAAAAGAGACTGTAACTAAGATGACGACCATAAAGAAACTCAAAGGGATTTTTGTTACCTATAAACGGAGATGAAACTCTATTGATGGTGTATACAGTAGTGAGGGCAGTCCGACCTAGAATCATTCGGATAAGAAGCAACAATAGTGAGAGCCTGAACAATATTGAGGATATGACAATGTTTGTGTTCAGCTCGACCATTTTACTGGGATGTACTTGAACATGATCGTTACATAACAGTGCTAGTGGAAGAAAGAAGATCAAGAAAGGATAACTCTTTGAACTCCATGTCATCATCTATATGAAAGGTTTTGATGACCTTGGAGAACTGTGTTTGGACCATGTCAACAAACTTTTTATAAACATTTTTTAACATCAAATTTATGATACAGTAAATAGATCTATGTAAAACGAGTATGATCATCAACAAAGATAACAAAATAACGGGACCCCTGCATTGAAGGTCTGAAGGATGAGGCAACAACAACAATATGTGATTTGTTCGAAGGTCTGAAGGCATGAGATCCATGACCATGAGATATGTTTGGGGGTCGAGAATAAGACTGAGTCTGGCGAGAAGTATCTAGTCCAAGTTGTGGAGTACTTGAGCCCTGCATTGAAGAATCTCATGACCGAGAAACTTGCAAAAGGTATACATCATATTCTGTCACAACGTAGCGTGACAGATGTTGGACTAACGGATTTTTCCATAAAAGGGACATAATATCCCGAAAAAGAAATACTAGAAATAAAATTATTTTTTTGGTCAACAGACCAGGTTAACGGCTCAACGAGTGGGGCGCATGCGCGGAGCTAAGGCGACTGGGGTGCGTGAAGAACGTCGACGTTGTTGGACTCGTGAATCTGGGTGCGTGTATCTCACACGCTTGACAGAATCCTTTTCTTCTCCGACAACTTCGTCTAGCTGGAATGCAGTGACGAATTCTGTCAATATAGGACGACGCAGAGAGGCATGTCATCAACAACAGAGCTCGGGATTCGATTTCGAAACAACAAGCAGAAGCAGGTTCGTGCAAGGGGCAACTAGACTCGGAGGTGAGGCAATCGAAAGTAGTGGTAGTGAGCATCTACGGCTGGCGGCCAAGAGAGGTAGCGGCTGCTTGTGGTCGGAGTAGATGTAGTCATCTGCTGTGATATGCAGATCTGAGTCGTGCGGCGGGGCACATGTCCGACAATGAGGTACGAATGATGTTAAGCGGCGTCTGTTGGAGTGCGACGACGGCAATAGTTGATTAAGGAGCGGAAGTGATATCAAGGAGTATGAGACTCTAATACCATGATAACAGTATGATATATTTTATTTGATGATAAAAAACTATACATGAATACTATCTTTATAACACTAAGATTACAATCTGATGAAATCCTAGGATTAATAGGCTTCAACATATATACAAGACACTGTAGCATACTTGATGAATTTTAGTTTCTCAATCATATTTCCACGCCTTGAATCCTTAATTTTTTTTTTTTTTACAATAGACTTACTACTTCATCTGATAAAACGTACAAAGATTACCAAATGAAACTTACACTACAAAATGGAAAAAAAAAACTTTATAATAATGTAAGTTATATATAAATTTATTTCCAAGAAGGTTGTACTAAAATCATCACAATATTCTTGTACAGGGTGAGGGTGAGTTGAAAGTAAAGCATAGGCAAGGTGGAGGATGATTGAGAAGTGACACAATATGCGTATATAGATACATGCGTAGCTGGTGGTCCAGAGGCACTGATGGAGACAGAGACACCAATTTGTTGAGAACTACGTATGATTCAAATTTTCTGTCTCCGCAGTGCTCCGGTCCCATCTTCCTCCACACCGCACCTCACCGCATTGCACATAATGATACGCCCGTTCCGTTGATTCAATTTATTTTACACATGCACGTCAACATATATGTTAAAAACCAACCCCATCTTCTCGTGATTTACAGTCTTCGATTAGCATTAGCTCCCATGTCATGTGCCTTCTCGTTTCAACACTTCATTTTCTACTACGTGACACTCATTCTATCAATCCCATAGCCAGAGGCAACTATTCATCAACTTCACCTCCCCTAAAAGGTAAGTGGGTACAGCCCTTTCTATTTATATCTACATCTCCCATAATAAGAGAGGGGAGTGTGTGTATAGTGTAGGGAATTATTGATTTTAAACAGTATTAATTATTGCTTACCCATCTTCCCGTTAATGAAACTTGTCAATTGTCATTATAGAGACTCGCTAATAGGACCACAATTATTTTAATAGACTCAACATTATTTCCTTATTTTAATGATTTTAGACAAATATCTCTCTAAATCGCTATTATAAAATAGTGAATACTATTATTGTCCGTCTACAAATCAACATAACACATAATTAATGTCTACATAGTATCACTAAGGTATCAACTCAGTGAGTGCGGACGACGCCTGATTGTCAATAAAATGTCAGCTTAATCTGACTTAGGTACATAATTATTGCGATGTTGATGTACAATTATTGTGCTATTAAGTATACTCTGGTTATAAATAGTACACATGCTATGATCAGTGACAGAATTGTTGACTGGAAGAATTTTTATTCCTGTTAAATTTAGAGTTTGTGAAGATTATTGTCTTGTTCGTTTCAAAAATTATAATATATATTTTAATGATATATGTGACATATTTAAAAAAAAAAAACAATTAATGCCTACAAAAATCAATTGTTTATAATAAAAAGTTTTGAACCGGAATACGTGAAATGACTACACATAGTGTCAGTTGGTCCTTGTTCTATTGAGTACCGAAACGAGCTTCTAATATGATTGTTAACTATCCTAATTATATTACTTACTCCCTTTGTTATAAACATATATACAAATTTCATACAAAAATAATATATGAATAAATTCAAAAGGTGTGATATTTTCCAATAATGAATCAGAATGATCTTCAAATTGATGTTAATTATTATAATAAACATGCAACTATATTTACTTAAGTGAAATTGATGTGGTTCCTATCTAGAAACAACCAATAAAATTGATGGGAGAGGATGAGGTTACAATATAATTAAGGGGTGGGTGTATTATAGGCCGTAAATCATTCTGTTACACTTTATTATATTAGATATAAAATATCATCAGTTAATTAGCAAATATTATTTGTTTACCATATAAAAAAGATGGACAAAATTGTTTTTAAAGGAACATGTTGATAGTTTAAGTTTACACTTCGTTTTGTAGATTGATTCTGTTGAATTCATTTCGCTTACACACCTGATGGATTTGAGCCTCATTAAGCTGGATGGGATGGAATTAGATAGATTTGTATATATTTTATTTTTAAAAATAAAAAACTTGAAGCTAGAGTGGGCCGGTAAGAAATAGGTCGTTTTTTTTTTTTTGAAATATTGTATATCATTTAATAATCACATATTATATCAAGATTCTAATATACCGACTCTGTCACTAACAACCTTAACTCATGGGATAACTTAAGACATAATTATATACAAAGATATCGTTGTTGGGACTCGAACCCTCGTCTTATAGACCCAAATTCAAATACTTGACCAATTAGATAAAAAAGCTTTGGTCTCATTTTCTAATTCATTGCTATTGATGGAAAAATGTAGACTGTTATCATTTTTGATTACTGTACTAAATCGCATAGTTAATTATCACTTGTGTCATCTGATTTTGAATGAACTCCTCAAAAGAAGGGATTTTCTCTCTTTCTCCAATTATGTTAGGCACGGCCAGGTAACGTTTTAATTAAACTAAATTAACATGGGCAAGACAAGACAGGTCTATGAGGTTTTTGTATTTCAATGTAATAAAAATCCTCCACTGTTGACTCCTCTACAGTGATGCAAGTAGTAGATTTTTACTCTACTCTGCGCTTGCTTCCTCTCCTGTCTGTGTCTGTATAAGTAAAGGTGTAGCTGCTCTCTTCTCTGCACATGAGCAGAGTGTGTGTTATTTATATACACTGTATCTGTATGTATAGGTTGTTCATATAAATATGTGACTGATTTAGCATATCTCTGCTTGTGCTTCTGTCCATTTAATTGAAGGTTAATCGTGGTGTGTAATGGAGATTTGGGGTAGAATCTACCATGGGTTGTGGGTGGGAATGGCGGTGTGGTGCGTGATAAAGCTGTACACAGTGATATGGCTGAAATCGGCGGAGAGGCTGAGATGGAAGCTTCGGGTGCAAGGAATCAAAGGCCCCGCTCCCACCTTCATCTACGGCAACGTCCCCGAGATGCACAGCCTCCAGTCCAAGGCCAAATCCGACGCCTCCGAGTTCGTCGGCCACGACTACGCTTCCTCCCTCTTCCCCTATTTCGAGCACTGGCGAAAGCAATACGGTACCGTTTTTATCCTTCCTTTACTTTACTGATATATATGATGCTTACTTAGTTCCCAAATCCATTCGTTAAGCATTAATTCTAGTAGATTTGATATGTGCACCTTGCCAATCCACTGGTCTAGCAAGCAGGTTGACCCAGAAGACTGGTATAGGTCCAAGCTTATATAAGCATTCTCTTAATCTCATGTTTCACTTGTCACTATACCCTGGGCCTGGGGCACTTTCTTTCTCTTGGTACATCTCTAAAGCACTAGCTGAGCTGACTTGCACACCTATAACTTCTTCTTCTTCTCAAATCCTTTCCTTGTTAGAAAGCCACTTCCTGAAATGTTTCTGTTCACAGCAACATCAATGAGGATGGTTCATCAATAACTCCAAAATCCATGCTAGATAGTGTTAGATTTTCATCAACATACTATGCATAAGGAATATCATCTACGATAATACTTGAAACCAACAAAAAATCTAAATGCGAATCTGATCATTGGGCTTATATTAGGCACAAGACATGACCGACAGTAAGCCAAATTAGATATACATCCATAGATTTGGTGGTGATGAGGGGTCGGATTTGGTTGGCAATTTGCACTTTACTTGTCTCAAAGCTAAGGTTGGATGTCCCCCAACTCCCCATCGGTTAGGCCTCGGCTACACTGGTTTCTAAGGGACACATTGGTTGTTCATAATTTATTTTTTCTAAATTAAAGATCCAACTGAACTACACAGAACCCCTCATAAGGAAGTCTGGGTAAAATCTCAGTGTTGAATGTTATGGATATAGATTTATGAATACAAGGCGCGTTGAAAATGCATGCAGGCACCATATACACTTACTCAACTGGGACAAGACAACATTTATATGTGAACCAGCCTGAGCTTGTGAAGGAAATGAACCAGTCTACTTCTTTAGATTTAGGTAAACCTTCTCATGTGACCAAGACACTTGAGCCAATGCTCGGGAATGGTATTTTGAGGTCCAACGGCCGTCTTTGGGCCCAGCAGAAAAAAGTCGTTGCACCCGAGTTCTTCATGGACAAGGTCAAGGTATGTATATGATGAATGTCTTTGGGCATATATACCAACACAAATTAGTAGTACTTACTATATCTGGCAAGCTTACTATTTTCATTGCACATTGAGCTGCAGGGGATGGTAGGTCTAATGGTGGAATCGGCACTACCATTGCTAAGAAAATGGGAGGAATGCGTTGAAGCTAATCAATCCGAGATCATAGTGGATGAGGACTTTAGGGGTTTCTCAGCAGAGGTTATCTCGAGGGCTTGCTTTGGTAGCTCTTATTCGAAAGGCAAAGAGATTTTCTCCAAGCTTAGGACTCTGCAGAAAGTCATGTCCAAAAAGGGCTTCCTTTTCGGGTCTGCTACCTCCCGGTAAGCAGGGACAGATACTGCTACATATTCTTTGTTCAATAGTAATAACAGTGCTGTTTCTTTTATCTACTAAATCAGGTCTATTAACGTATTTCGTCTCAAGACCTTAGTTATGTAGAAGTAAGGGAGCACCAAACATTTTTTTGATTCTTAAAGAACTTTTAAAGATTGATGTATTGAGCATGAGCTCTCTTATGTAGAAGAGACCTCTAAATTTTTTGTGATATCTGCTTTGAGAGAGGCCCAACAGGCTGGATAGAGAGAAACACAACAGAAGTTATGAAGAAATAAATGAGTGAGGTACCGCTGGTGGGACTTGAACCCAGCTGTTTCTTAGTGCCTAATTTGAGATCACATTTTGGTTTTGACAGATTCTTTCCCACAAGAAAGCAAAACAACATTACCAATCTGGAGAAAGAGATAGAGTCATTGATATGGGAAGCAGTAGAAGAACGTAAGCGAGACTGCTCATCCAACTCTTCGAACCAAAAGGATCTCATGCAGTCGTTACTGGAAGGGGCCATCAACGAATCAGGGAAGGATTCGTCCAAGCAGTTAATCGTAGATAACTGCAAGAACATTTACTTTGCAGGCCATGAATCCACCGCTGTTGCTGCCTCCTGGTGCGTAATGCTGCTTGCTCTATACCCAGAGTGGCAGGACCGGATCAGAACTGAGGTGACTCAAGTTTGTAACGGTTCTTTGCCAGATGCAGATTCACTCTCCCAAATGAAGACGGTACTGTATGCATATATAAAGATCATACACTATATCTACGATGAACTGCTGTTTATAATGCACATATAAACATCATATCTGTTGTTTCTAATGATGAAAATGTGTTAACAGCTGACTATGGTGATTCAAGAAGCTCTGAGGCTATACCCACCAGCAGCGTTCGTGTCGAGGGAGGCACTTGAAGACACTCAACTGGGCAGCATTTGCGTCCCAAAAGGGGTGTGCATGTGGACTCTGATTCCGACCCTGCACAGGGACCCGGAAATCTGGGGGACGGATGCCAATGAGTTCAAGCCAGAGAGGTTCGCGGACGGAGTATCGAAAGCCTGCAAGTTCTCCCAAGCCTACATACCGTTTGGGATAGGGCCTAGGCTGTGCCTGGGGAAGAACTTTGCAATGACGCAGTTGAGGATAGTGTTGGCACTTATAGTGTCGAGGTTCAGCTTCTCGCTGTCACCCAAGTATCAGCACTCCCCGGCTTATAGAATGATAGTGGAGCCGGAACATGGTGTGCATATCATCCTTGATAAGATACCTAAATCACTAGATCCATAGGTATAGTTTGTGTTGTGTGTATCATCATCCTTTGAATTTGTAGAATAAGCAACTCGGTTTGTATCATTTGCTTGGTGTATGTATGCATCACATGTCGTCTTTGGATGATAATGAATGAGGAAACTTGCTTCGTTCCTTGGATAATAAGATGTCTTTAATTGTTATGAATACAAGTGGTGAGAGGAAGAGGAACAAGTTGATCTTTTCCTTGGATGCCACCCGTCCGTTACTTTTAAGGTTTGTGTTTTAGGTCGAGAGGGGTATTTTGGGCAGTTTTGAAAAAAGTCAACCATATTTCATCCAAATTAACAGATTAAGTGGTTTTTGCAACATAAAGGTCATTTAGGGTATGTGTTTGACACAAAAGGTGAAACGCGATAAGTATTTGTACTTACCCCTTTCATTTTTATTGTATCCTAAGAGTCGAGTGCTCATAGGGGGCAACAATCTTCTTAAGAAAAATGATTTATCACACTTCAACGAGAACTTTTCGAATCAAATATCGAAGAAACTGCCCAGCAGATTTTTAGCATTGTCGGACAAAAAGTTTTGCCTTGAACAACATGCTTCCCATCAAAATTGAGTCTCAACCAAAATTACAAAGTCATAGACAACAAACTGAAGATTCTAGTGCATTAAAAATAAGATCAATCGAAGGTTTGTATATTGGATGGAATCAAATATGCAGTATTTACACAAAAAAGTCGTCGTTTATTGGGGAAAAATCAATATACTTTTAATGTCGAATTAGGATCAACTGTAGAAATCAAATATTGGGTCGAACTCTTCTTTGGTGTCAAGGTAATAGCTATGAATAATCATCGAATCTCGGTAAAGGTTAGAAGGGCGGGCCTTATTTTGCATTATAGAAGTATGATCATTACACTTGGCCCATGTTATTCTATTCCACCTTTTAGAAAGAAAAGAACTTCAATACAAAAAAAATAAAAAATACTTAATAGCATGGCAATCCATTTGTACAAAACCTGTAAACAGTCAAGTGAAATCCCATGCACGAAATCATTTGATCCATGAACGACATCGTTGTGGTAAAGGTCGTAATGCCAGAGGAATCATTACTGCAGGGCATAGAGAGGGAGGTCATAAGCGTCTATACCGAAAAATAGATTTTAGACGGAATGAAAACGGTATATACGGTAGAATCGTAACCATAGAATACAACCCTTTTGTTTCATACACTATGGGGATGGTGAGAAGAGATATATTTACATCCCAGAGGGGCTATACTTGGAGATACCATTGTTTCTGGTACATGAGTTTCTATAAATGAAAGTAACATTCCGTGAATATAAATATGAATTTACATAATTTTGCTTTGTAATTTCATTTATATTTCATATTCATTTCAGTTCGATGATGTTTATCTTTTATGAACTAACGTTTTATATTAAAAAAAAATAAAGACATTTATGTTTATATTGATCCATAGAAGAATAACGAGATACCTTGACAACAATCAATATGTTCGAATGTAATTTGAACAGTTATTCTTTTGGGTAATAGTACTTGTTCTTGATTATCTAATAGCTTTACTAATATATGTTTTGCTTGTTGTTGGTAAACCTATTAAATCGGTTATGTTTCTGTTAGAAATACGTTAGAACTATTTAATCAAGTTTGTTGCTTTTGGATGAGAAAGCGATCTTACGTTCAATCAAACTTCGATTTGAAAGAAGAAACCAAATTTACTAGTTCAATTTTCTAAGCTATGATTATTCTTGATGTTTTTGCTCTATAATCTCGATATGCTATCCGAACATTTTGATTTTTTAATAACTAAAACCATAGTTGTGTAACTCCAAGATTTGAAGAAATCTTTGAATGGTTTTGAACCAAAAATAATAATCAATATTTACAAGATTCAAGATTCAAAACTAGGCATGGCTATCAATTTTGAATATGCAAAACCAATTGTGTTATGCACATCTTCGTTTTTACTTCTACATGTTTCAATTTTAATTTACATTTTATTTGTTTAATTTTAAATGATGAAAATTTAGTTGAATTATTTTTCTCAAATATTTTATGCAAGTTTTTTTTAATTATTAAAAATTTATGGAAAAGCTTGTTTACAAATTTATTGTTGTTAAAAATGGTTGATCAATTATGTTTCTTCGTGAAACACGTGAGAACGATTAAGTTAGGTTTTATTTTTATTTTTTCAAAAAAAATATTATTTTCGATCACAAGAATTTTACTTTTGGATTTGTATATTGAAAAGACATAAATTCAATTTGATTAAGTTCTTTACGAGAACATGAAAGGCCAATTGAACAAATTCAATTGTTTAGTTGAAATGCATTTGTACGAGAATACGAAAGGAGAAATTGAACGTTTTCAATTTTTTGTTAAGATGGAACACGTAAGAATGATTAAACTTGTTTAATCGATTCTGTTTCCATGATACAAGTAAGAATGATTGTATCGATTTATTGTTGATAAAGTTAATCGATCCAGTTTTTATCAGATCCACGTTAGAACGATTAATTTTGTACTACAAAATTTATTGAAGGGTTGTATATAAATTTAATTTTGTTCTTTATAAAGAACGTATATGGACAAATTGAATAGTTCCAAGACTTCGAGCAACTAATCAGTCAGTAAAGAGTCACATGCAATTAATCACCCTTTTACATAAGGTACCACATGAGAAACTACATAAGATGTCATATGAATAATGGAAAAGAAATGAACACTACTATGATTCCTTGAAAGTGTGGGGATGTCTTGCTAAGATAAAGGCTTGGATGTGTTGATAAAGAGTATGGAAAAATGGTTCCAATTTTTTTGGAGTATATTCTTTATTGATGCAAGTTGTATATGTGACTCTAAACGACACATATTTTTGGACGTCTAAGTCTAAGGATTACAAAGACTCGAAAGGATACACCCATGCTCTACTAGTAGACACATTCTCATGAAAATCTTTAAGACAGACGATCATAACCAGATCTAACGTAAAATTTGAGTTTCTAGTCTTAGATAAAACTAGTAAACAAGCAGTGTCACTAAAGAATGTCTTGGCGAACACTTGTAGATGGCAAAGCATGTGCCACGATATGTATACATTGTGATAATCGAGCAATTTTTAAAATGACACAAAACTTGATGAATAACGACAAGAATTGATACATACAACATCGACATAACATCGTTGGACAACTGATCTCAATGAGAGTTATTACGATTGACTTTGTGAGCTCAAAGTATAATAACGTGGATTCGTTAACCAAATGGTTAAATAGAGATCATGTTGATAAAGCATTGAAATGAATGGGCCTAAAGCCCAATAATTGTAAGACATTATGTGAAAGAAAACTCAACCTAGTTGACCGGAGATTTCAATATCTAGGTTTAATAAGACAACTTAATTGCATAAACCTTGTGAGACCACTGTGTTGGTCACCCCGTGTCCATTTCTATGATGTCTAATAGTGACATTAAAACGAGATAAAGTTAAGCTACAGTTTTATTGATTATTTGTGCACCAAGAGTATTGAGTAAAAGAAGTCACATATGGAAGAGTGAAGTAGGGGCACTTCAAAAGAGACTAATGGGGCTCAATACTTTTAAATGCTCGCATAACCAGGAGATATTCATGACCATAACGAACATACCTATGAGAACAAAAAAAAACGAGTGTTGGTATCTGTGTGGGGTATATCATCATTTACACCAACGACATAATAGTTCAAGAGGATATCGAGCTACTAATCAGTCAGTAAAGTAACTATACTTTCATAAGGGACGATTCAAGGGTACAGTCTACATATTTTACAGATATTAACGTTGAGAAGTCACCACCTAATCAGTCTCTTTACACGCTCAATTTAATTCATGTTAAAGTTAGTTGGAAAAACTTGATTTGAAAGTGAAATTGGAACTCAAAGTCGTAACTCTTAATTTTCATTCAATGGTATTCATTCATAGGTTAAAACCTTCAAATTACTTTCAATTTGATTGTTCTCTCTTTCGCTTTCTAGTTTTCCACAAAAAAATTGATTTTTATTTTGGATGAATTGTAGAGATTCACAATAACCAAGAACATCAAGAGAACTTTTAGTTTTTATTTTTTATTTCCGAGTCAAAAAATCTTTTGATCTCTCTTTTTTGTGTGGTGATTCGCAAGTTTGATTAGAATTCAATTTCGTTCTTCATTGTATCCTAAGAACCGAATGTACGTGATAATGATAGTTTTAAGAAAAGTGATTTCTCATGGGCAGACGAACTAAAGACTAAAGAAGTTGTCCGGTAAATGAAAGAAGGTTAGGTTGGAAATTACAATTCAATAATGTTTATCGTTTATAAACCAATAACGTGATCATGATCAATACTCGTCTTGACCAACCATGTCACTCTTCATATTTTCAGCAATAAACCGTGCGGGATAGAAACTGGGTACTTGTTTTGTAAATTGAAGGTGGAGATAGGATTTGGGTCGAAGCCATCCCAGCAAACCTGTCTCGTTGCGTTGTGGTTGGTTCCGCCTGCACCATAGAATAAGCAAGTACATATTGATTCGAGTACGAAAGCATAGAGAAGGAAAAGAGAGGCGATGGTTGGTCTGGGGATAGGATTAGGACTAAAAGGAGGACATACTAGTAATGGGTTGAAGACGAAGATGGAGCTAAGATGGGTTGGGAGCAGCGGAAGAGGAAGGGCAATCTACATATCCACAAAGCCATCTGATGTAAAACCAGAAGAGCTCCTCCGCCTCTCCGCCGCCTGTAACCACTCCTGCCACCGCTTCCCTGTCAAAGACGAACCGCAACCTCCTCTCGACAAGCTCCGCGTCGCTCTCTCCCACAGCTCCTTCTCCGTCTCCGTCTTCGCCAAATCTCCGTCCCAATTGTCTCCGATTCCGATTCCCACCCCCTTGGATTCTCAATTGGTGGGTTTCGGCAGAGCCGTCTCCGATTTGGGACTCACCGCCTCTATCCACGATGTCATGGTCTCTCTCTCTCTCTTTTTCGGCTCCCATTTCTCAGAAACATCACTCTCAGTCTCATGCTTGATGATTTTGCAGGTGTTGCCTTCATTGCGAAGAATGGGCATAGGACGGATCATCGTTCATAGATTAGTCAGGTTTCTCTGTTCAAATCTTTTGATTTCACCGCAATCCAATCATTATACTTAGAATCCTATTCCTCTTGGGGGTGTTTAAAAAAGAAGTACTCGCCTCGGATTTGGTTTGGACTTGACGAGCTTGAAAATAAATATATACTATTTATTTGTTTCAAATATATATAATTAATTTAATACTAGACGAGTTAGTTATCGACTTGAAAGATTAAACCCGAGACAAATTCAAACTAAATGTTTAACGAAGTAAGCTTGAACTAGTTGTTAGAGGCTCAGTTAATTTACCGTAATTAGCAGTGTTTTTGTGCATGGTAGCTATTTCAAGTTAAACCATGTGTATAGTATATGTACATGGTCAGCAGATATTATTCTAACTAATTATATTTCCTTTCCCAGAATGCTAACAAGTAGAGAGATTTTTGACATTTCTGCCCTTTGCTCGGAAGATGAGAGGTATTTTGTTTTACTCTCTGCTTGCTTCTGCTTCATGTCAAAACTTCACCACTATTATAGCATGCTGTCATTCCTAAAACTTGTTCAGATTGTTTTTCAAAGAATGCGGATTTGGAGACGACATTTTGGCATCGACTACAATGATGTACTCAAACACTCTTCCGACTTGCCCTGAGGTTGATCAAATAGTAACACGTGCAGGTCGCAAGTTGTTGGTAGCTCCACCACTTCGAAACTTCACATCCTAAAAGACGCAAAGCTGTAAACAGATTTTGTCAGCTCAAGCAGGAAGTGAAATGCAAAGGTGTCCGGTTTTATCAAATTCCTGCTGAAGCACAAGGGAGATTGAAGATCAAATATGAGAGATATTCAATATGTAGAATGAAGCATGCCCAGGTTCAGAATCTGTAGAAATTTTACCACTAATACATTTAATTGAGCCTTATTTTCTAGTCCAATCCATGATGCACCTTGCAGGAAAAAAAGAGACAAACTTTGCCAACAACCATCCAAGGCTATTTCTTAACACACCTCTCCGATCCATGTGAGTGGAAAAAACATCACACCAGAATAGCTATAATCATTATTGAGGGGGAAAAGACTTGACAACTTCATGCCAAAAATATAACACATGGGTACATAACATCCATGTCGTATACAAGTATACAGATTCACCCCTTCTCTACATGAAGTATTTGATATTCAAATGTTTCACCATACAGATTAGGAAATATCATCACTGACGAGATTGTGTCAACAATACTTATCTGTACATATGTTCCGAATTTGGACCTCATTCAGAATGATGTCCTGTGTTCAAATTGCTGCTTGCAGAAGCTGCTCCTCCGAATAGCCAAAAGCTTTTTGCAGGAAATTCTCTACTACTGAAACAAACTCTTCTACTTTCTCTTCTTGGGGCAAGTGACCACAATTTTTTATCACTTCAAAAGAGGATCCAGGAATGGCTCGTGAAAGTCTCTCAGCATTCCAAGAGGGTACAATTCGATCACTATCACCCGTGACAATTAGAACTGTAATCCATTAAGAGAATTATAAGCATCAGCATTTGAACTTCAACAATGAAACACAGTAGCATGAGTAGCAACTACAGGAGGTCCAATTTTGATGGCAATTTTGATGGCATAAATTGGACCTCTGAATGATCCGCAATTGATGAGAAGGCGGTCAAAATGAAAGGTCCTGTCTGCACTTTTTAAAGCGGCTCATGGATAAATTTACTGGCTCAATCTACCATAGTATTCTTGGAAAATAACTTCTCTCCATATTGGGTAGCGATGTGTATGGATAAAGAATTAGTATTTTCACCTGGACATGATATTTCGTTCAGCCTCTTGGCCAGTGGTGGCTTTGATTCAGACTTGGTATCCGTGAGCATTGCTGCAGTGTATTCTACAAGAGCCCTATCCCAACCTTTAGTTCTCAATGGCTGCATGTGATATAATATCCAATTAAGTACTTAGCAGATGACAACATGCTTATACCAGTTTCACTCTATATTTGCGTAATCAAATATATACAAGAATGATCAGGCTATTAAAATATGTTACCTTAGTATAGCCTTGAAGGACATGTTCAGTGACTTTCACAGAGTCATACCATGCATTTCTAACAGCAGCAATACCAAATTTATCAATTACCATACGAACCTGGGAATCACTTAGTTAGGTCACCATCAGATGAACACAAAATACCCAGAAAAAGAAAGAAAATACAAAGCTGTTCTCTTATAAATACATCTGAGCAATAGAATACGCTAATAAACAAACTGGATGTGTTCTTATATATTGGTATTTGGTACACATACATATATATACACAAAAAGGAATTGATGAGAAGATTCCCATGATATCTGTACAAGGGTTGAGTTAACTTGTAATTTGCCCTATTATGGATTTCCAGATGCTGTACATAATTCTTTACATCAAAATCCGACTTTCAAACTATTAAGAATGCTAACCCTATAAATATACGAACAAACGTGTTACTGATTATTTTAGTCATCTGATGTTATGATTTGATGGACTTAAAAACCTAAGGATTCGCAATACACAGAAATAAAATAACTAAATGAAATGCATAAAGAGATCATCCAGTAAGAATGCATTATTACCAGCATCACAGCGAAGGCAGAGCGTAAGAAAGCTGATAATGCTCTCTTATACAGGGAGCTGAGCATTGTAGTCATGCCCCTCACCATTCTCACTACCGCTTCTGTAATGTACCTGGTAGCTTTTGAAAGAGTCTTGAAAAGCCTGATCAGTGGGTTCACACGGACATTAGAATCTTCCCTATCTCCTTCAGCCCGGTCCTTTGTTCCCAATTGTTCTGTTTTGGCAGTCTTATCTACAGTACGTGGAGCCAAAATTGCAGGGGCCACAAGGATCAATGCAGCAACACGTTCAGGGGCTTCAAAATACGACTCTACCGCCACAAGGGAACCAGCTGAATGCCTGGACGGAAAATTGGCTTTCAGAAAGAGAGACACCCAGTAAAGCAATTTGTAAAAGGTCCACACTTGGATGTAATTTCAAAGGAAATAACATGAAACTGAACAGATAAAAGGGATGCACACATGAAGAATGTTTCCACATAAGAACTGGCAAGTCTTTTCTTCTTTGGTGTCATGACTGTTTTGTGATTCATAGCTCTTTTCAAATGATAAAGTAAAGGCTTAAAACGAAACAACAATTTAAGCTGCAAATTAAAACATACCCCACCAAAACTGCCTTCTTGGCTCCCAAGAAATCAATGAAGTACAAGGTTGTGAGTACAGAAAACTCCATGGAGTAGGGATTGAGAGGAGCAGAAGATGGATGGGGTAAAGAACTGACCCTTGTTGTCAACCCAAATGCCGGTCTATCAAAGGCAAGCACTTTAGAGCCAGTGAGCTCAGCCAAAGGCTTCATAGCTCGATTCCAAGAGAAAACAGAAGCCCCAAAGCCATGTAGAAGGATCATGGGAACAGGAACAGCAATCCTTGAATGATGTAAGGAATCAGTGGGTAGTGACTGAGTATCATATACCTTGTGGTGGATGTGGATCCCTTTGAACTCACAGAAGCAGCTGTCCGAATCCGCCAGAAGTGATGGTTCCACTAGCTCATCTTGATAAATGCCTGCTACCCTTTCCCTCCTCTTCTGCTTGGTTTCTTCTCCAAGCGTTTGCCCCGGAACTGGAAGATAGATGATCGAACCAGTAAAGTTTTAAAAAAAGAAGTAAATGTGAATTGTTAAGGCATATGCAGTGTCTTTGGAGCATTTCATCGAACAGGTGACAGGCAATGGAGTTGTAGAACAAAATCGACACGTTCAATTGTTAATGCACTATTGGCAATACAAAAAATCAGTGCGAAATTGACCATTTGTTTAGCAGAATTGGGTGGCATACCAGGAAATTCGGAAGGAGAGCTGGTAAATGAAGAAGAAGACGAAGCACGAGGGACTAATCGGACAGCGGAATCGTTCCTCATTCTTGTACTACTACTCCGATTGCTTGCAGTTCCATGATCAGTTATAACCAAGCACTCGCGCGTTCTTCTTCTGCAGATCTGAAATCGTGAAGGAGAAGATGAAAATTTGGGAATTCTAAGAGACGGAAACACTTGAATCCCTCTCATCTCATGAAGAAAACCAGCAGGAACACAAGAGGTAGATAACGTAACACTGTCACTGAGTCGAGCAGAGCGAGTCACTTGTAAACGGCGCCGTTTAGGTCGGTAAACGTTTAGTGGTCTTTGGGCCTGCGTGCTGAATATGTGGGATGATGGGCCGAGTCCCATAAAACAGCGTTACGAATCTCAAATATTATTGATAAAATAAAACTCAACTATATTAAAACTTCTATAAATTAATACTCGATTAATTCTCTTTTTTTGTTGTAAATATACTCGATTAATTAATAAATATTATAAAATAATAATTTTATCTAGTCCCGACTTAGACCAATAGTAAAATTAACAAAATTCGGTAAGATAATAATTTTTTGAAAAAACCTTATGTAAATATAGGTTCCATGAATATCATAAATTAATAATTATATAAACTTACATAAAGATAACTAAGATAATATAGAGAAATATGATTATATTGTTATTTCTTTTTCTTAAATTTAAGTCTAGTGAAGCTGATTCTCTAACTTTTCTCATTACATCCAAAATTTCTAGTATTATATTCTCGAACTACACCAAAAAAAATTGTGAAAAGTTCTAGATACGGTAAGTGCTTCATTTTGTGTAACTGGTTCTAAAGGTACTGTATCGTATTCACCTTAATTATCAACATTATTTTCAAGGATAGTAGCCATAATTTCTTTTATGC
>JAYMSW010000847.1:0-19223 GCA_036897725.1 Erodium texanum | reverse complement strand
GGGGGTGCGGAGGTTTACAAACGCAAGGGGGCCGGAAAGACCCCGAGCCGCTATGGTGCAACACAAGAAGAAGAACCCGGTCACCGAGTCAGGGGTACTGAGCCAACTCGGTAGAAACGATATTTTACTGAAGACCAAGAACGTGAATTTGGTGACGTCATCTGAACCGGTCCCTGACTCGAGTCGACTCAACTCGGCGCCGTCAGTTATTCAGCACGGTAACGGTAACCACCAGGAATTGAGTCAGCTTATTATGAAGCAAATATGTTCATCAGAGTTAGATTCCACTGTCTATAGGGATTGCTAGAAAAAGAAAATCATTGATTAAGAATAGTTTAATTCTTTGTTTCCTATTAATTATATACTGATTTTTTCTCTTTTTTATTTGTTTTACATAAATGTGTTGTTGTGCCAGCTCTCACTTGTCGGTTTCGAACCCTGCCGCAAAGATCACATGGCTCTACACTGCCAGAGTAGCAATAATAATAATATTATTAAAACATCTTTATATGAATATAGATTTATTTATGTTTAATTAGGAAGATTGATTATGATGCAAGTAAGGGGAATGTGCAAACAATTATCAACCTTTCTCAACACCACCCCTACCCTATGTATCTCACCAAATTTCGAGTTTTGATTTTAATCCGATTTGGTTGTGTGCTTAATTATCTTCAAGATAATTATTGAAGTATTTTAGAAACTGTCACTTTTTTATGACTTTATTCCTTGTCCATTTTCTGAAACAAGTCATTAGAACAAGTTTTTGATATTTTATTGTGTTTTTATACCTTCAATTTGGAGTGTAGCTTTTGATTGTTTATTTTTATTCATCACATGCTCGTACAATGTTAAATCAATAAATTTTAATTTACCACCAAATATGTTCTTATTCATTTGAATTATCTCTTATAAAAGATAACGACCATCTTATTAATTCGATCTATTATGATAGAAATCCTAGTTTGTTTTTAGTAATGGAATGGTTTGCTTGTTTTTGGTATGGCTATAGGCCTAAATTGGATATGATGAAGAAATGGGGTCACCACCCTACAAAAATTATTCGATAGTGATCCTTTTGGTGGATGGAATAGAAATCAATGGTGACATGAAAAGAATAGACATGATCAATAGCCTTTCTACTTGTAGATATATTTGCATTAATTACCAAAAACAACAATGCTAGGTTAAGGTTCTAATAGTTGGTAAATAATTAGGGCAAATAAATAAATAATGTGATAGAGAAAAGATATGAATGATAGTATTATAAATTGCACCTACCTACTACTTCTAATAACATCAAAAGCTCTTGATCATGGTAAAAAAAAAAAAGGCACCGACACCAATAATGTAGTCACTTGCCTGCACATTATGACAATTGAGACCCATGTTAATTATTTAGATGCTTATATTCATAAATTGACCTACGAAAGGGATACGGATGCTGGGACAAACGTAGATGGGCCTATTTAGGCAAGAAATTGAGTGGAAGGCCCACAACTTTATATTGACTTGATCCTGATTGGGTTTGGGTGGACTGAGGCTATTGATGAGTATATTGGATATATGCCATTGTATAAGTGATGTATATGATATGTTTTGGATTCTCCAAATTTCTATTGTGTTGTGTGAATATATACTTTGTTCTTTTTAGGAGAAAAAATTTGGGTCCACAATTGAAATCCATACAATTTGATGCCGACTTTGGTTTGTTCAATTGTACTACGGTTACAAGGTTCATACGAGATGGTGAAGTCATTTTAGAGATGAGTACTCTCAATTATCGATTATTATATTGTGCTTACTTAATCGAATCATTGTATTTTAATAAATTAATTGAAGCAAATCAGATTATTTAATTACTAATCTAATTTTTTTAACCAATTAGTCAATACTTCATATGATGACACAAATCACCTTATAGAAAAAAAAAACTAATTTGAATGATATCAAATCACCTTAAAAAAAAACCTATTGAGTGGTATTAAAATATTTCAATTAAAATTATTTATTTTTATTTTATCAACAAATATGAGTTGGATTAATGGCAATGTAGTTTAAATTAATATTTGGTTAGCATTTCAACAAATTGTTATCGTTCTTATTTTAGATCCGTCAGTCTATGTTTGAATTTTGTATACTATGTCTTGATTTCTGCCATAGTTTCGTTATTAGAATCGGTGCAATTTAAGGTTGGGGCTATGTGTTTTATTGTTTTGACTAGGACAGTTGAAGATCTCAATATTGATTTATGTTGCTAGTTTTCAACATAGTAGACTTTGTAGGAAATGAAATGCCAAGATCTTTCGTGTCAAACTCATACGATTATGAGGCTAAAGAACGACGAAAAATTCATCTAGAAAGCAACTGTCTGTTGGTAGTATGAAATATTGTTTTGCAGTTTAACATTCATCAATTATAAAACACTTATGTTGTAACTTGAACATATATTACTAAGGTTAGTTAATTGGTCCACAGATAGAGTTGATTATTGTGTTATATGATATTCTCATTTATATGTTTGATTATAAAAATATCATTTGTGACCGGCGGAACTAGTGTTTATTCAATTATTCTATATTTTCATTTAATCACAATTCCCTATTTTATATCCAAAACTATTTATCATTGTATTTTATAAACATGATTCATAGTATTGTTGATTGTACACATAATGACTTAAAATACGTGTCCTTTACTTCCACGATTATGACTCATTTGCGTGAATTTAATTTAATCTATGGTTAACAAAAATGTCTCTAGCTAGTTTGAATTGACAACACATTGAGGAATCAAAGTTGGTGTAGGAATTAATGAATTCCTTGTCTTTGTTAGGGCATTTTATGTACACGGAAGCAGCAATACACGAACAAAATAGCATTCAATCGTTCGTTTTCTTGGTATTGACCCAACGAACCGACCAAGGTATAAAAAGCTTCATAAATAGTTTCTGACCTGAGACTCGTAGGACTTTTAGATTTCAACAATTATATTATTTTATATATATAAAAAAATCAATTATACACGTTAGAACAAAATAATTAACAAAAACATAAGAAAATATTCTAAACCAGTACGTTTATCATTTGTTCATTCCATTTCGATTCAGTAATTATTTTCAATATGATACCTTAATTGTTGATCAAATCCAAACTTAGTTATAATATCCAAATAATCCCACCGAATAAATAAATAAATAAGCTCTTCAATAAATAAATAAAGCAGCAAAAAAATAATCATTTATTTTATAATAAGAATAACATTAATACAAAAAAGAAAGAAAAAGAAATTGACCTGGCTGCCTGCTTCTTTGAAGACACTACAATCAAGCACAATGCGGACAAGAAGTAGCATGGATAAAAAGAGAAAAAGAAAAACACTCTTCAGGCAGATACATATAGTCATGCATTCAATAGATACCTTTTTTATCAAAAAGGCATATATAAATCAAGACAAAAGGGAGTTATTTGATCTCTTCAGAACAGATCATGTTTCTTCTTAATCTGGTCTTGCTTCCATTTCGGTAATTTGTAGAATTCTTCCTTTGGCATTCCGAAAATGCCCTCGAATTCCTCATCTGACAAGTAAGCCTGCACAATGACGATGATGATCAAATGGAGAAAAGCATGAAACAACAGCTGGAAAATGTAATTGAGTGAGTAACATTTGGTACTGACCTCTCGCTTCCTGTGATCGATTCCCTCAACTGGGTTCTCAGATTTGGCCTTCACTTGGTCATAAGTGAAGGTATTGCCTTCGCTGCTGATGAGGTTCTCATCAGCCTCACCTTCAGCTTCAGCCTCTTCCTCCTGGGCATCTCCACTGGGCTCGGATTCTGGAGCGGCCTCTTCTGGCTCATTGCTTTCTGCTGCTTCTTCTGCGGCCTCTGATTTGGTTGGAGAAACCAACTTTTCAGCTGTGAGGGCCTGGGAAAGTGCAGCTACTGCTGCCTTTCGTTGTGTTCCGCCACCACCTGTCTTTTTGGTCACACTCTGTGACACAACTTTGGTTAGTTGAGGGGTTGATTGAGTCAGACACACATTCAAAAAACCAAACGGTGATTAAGATATTACCGGGTTGCCACCACCACC
Source organism: Erodium texanum (assembly GCA_036897725.1). Lineage (NCBI taxonomy): Eukaryota > Viridiplantae > Streptophyta > Magnoliopsida > Geraniales > Geraniaceae > Erodium > Erodium texanum. The sequence goes on along the minus strand of JAYMSW010000847.1, from coordinate 15,132 downwards.
ACCTGGATTGAAGGCAGAGTTTAGAGCAGCTAAAGCCTCAGCCCTCTGAGTTGCTCCCCTGTTGCCCCCACTGGACTTATCCTGGCTCAACAACACCACAGAATAACGAGAAGTTCCAAATATGGATGCTAGACAAGATTAAGCGGCAGTAACTTTTGTCAGATAAAAGCCAAGTGCTCACCTCTGTAACCTGCCCTGCCCCAAAAAGTATTGCTACTTTCTTCTGGAATGAGTTTCCTGGAACCTGTGTTCCATGAGAAAGATGCTCAGAATGTGTACTCAACAGTCAACATAAGTAATTGAATGAAACATATATGACGAGATTGAAATCTCTCAGTAACAGAACGCTGATAAGATGTAAAGCAACAGAGGATAATGGAGCCTTTTTGTTGCCTAGTGATCATTCTGTAGTTATACTCAGAAACTGACACTATATCACAGTATAACCTTTATGGACTTGCAAAAGTTTAAAGCTATACACCAAGTTTCCGAGATTATATAAACTAGTTAGTAAACATGTACACTTTAACCTTGAGATATGATTCAAATGCTTAAAGTTATCATCCTTCCCCTCAATCGCTCAGGTAACTACTTCCAGGTAAGATAAGAGATAAAATTAGGACCTGAAATATCTAATTAAGCATGCTAATGTTGATTGCATTCTAGAAATAGCACGATATATCATCTGCATGTAGTGTCAATATGATATATTGCATGATTAATTTATGCCAGGAAATAACATCATAAGGACTAAAGGAAAATTTTCAAGTAATAGTAAAACAGAAGGGAGAATGAAGACATCCTCATCGCATCACATACAGTTGCTTTTGCAGTATCCCATGAAAAGTACTTTGTAAAGAAGCATGGTTCATTTCCTTCAGTGATTTTGTAAAGTGGCACATTCCGATTCAACCCCTCATAAGATGCAGCCAACTCTATGTATTTCTGTGAATAACTTCTATAATGAATGAAGAGAAAACATGGTAATAACAAAACAAAACACAATAGAATAAAAATAGGTTTAAACATTACCCGACCAATGTCGAAAGCAGCTTGCTTTTCCTTGGGGTCTACAGATTGACCAACCCAAACAAAAACTTCACCTCGTGTGTCGAGGATCAGAATATCCTCAGTCAATAGGTCATCTTGATTAAAGTTGTAAACCTCCTCAACCTGACAGGCACAATTTAGAAATAATGTGGTACATGAACAAATGGATTTATTGATATGAAAGTCCCAACAGTTGCAGTCTAGAAATCACCTGAAACTTTCCCTCTGATTGAAATGACAACGGAAGTGGCAATAAAAGAAGAAATAATTAGTTTGATACACAAGTTATAAAACTGAAAAATTAGGCAACCAAGACATTATTGCAGGCCAGGACAACTGAATAAGAAAAGGCACCTTTGTTGAACGAATATGTGAACAAGTGGGGCTCTCTCACAGTCTCTCGAGGAGATTTTTTGCTTACATAACTTTGTTTCCCTCCAAGTGCAAACCAAAAGGCTTGAGTCTCTGCTCCTTCTTTAGCATGTTTCAAAGTGACTCCCGGCTGAATTAGTAACAAAAAGAATGCTTAATCGATAAGGATATGTAAGAGAGTAAAAGATACTAATACTTTCATAAGCTCCATATATTTGGTTAGTACACTAAGAACAAAGCATGTCCCAACCCAAATTCATAATTCTAAGTACTTAATCCAGGTGCATCGCTTTGTTTATTCTCTTACATTTCATTCAATATTGTAATCAAGGAAAGGAAGTATTGTACCAAACAAAGGTATGAATTTCTCAATGATTAAAGTGAACTCAAAATAATAAAATAAGCAAGCATTTATAACTCTGACTTCTAAATTGACTTAGACATTAAATTATGGAATGAGAACTTGACAGGTTAAGCTTAAGTGGCACACCTTCAAGAATTCTGCAAACTTTGCAGCCAACTGCTGCTTCTCATGGGCACTCTCTTTTCCATGCCATATGAAAAGTGAAGAACTAGTTTGCAGCAGGAAACATTCCTTGGAATTCAATGATGCTGGCTCCTAACAACAGCAAGTTTATCATGAATCAACAATTTCAGTACACTATGTGACAAGGGGCAACATATATAGGAGATGGCTACAGTAAGAGAGCAGAAGGATACATGCAAAAAACTAATGGGCTACAAGATTAAGACTAAACCTAGTATGCTGATCATTTCTGGACAAACTCAATGTTAACTATACTTAATACAGGTGCATCGCTTTGTTTATTCTCTTACCCCTCATTCAATACTGTAATCATGGAACCAAGCATAGTCATGGATATTTCTCAATGATAAAAAAGTGAACACAAAATGATAAAATAAGCAATCATTTATAATTCTGACTTGTAAATTGACTTAGACATTAATTATATTATGAAATGAGAATTTGACAGGAGATGGCTACAGTAAGAGAGCAGATGGATAATGTATACATATATTGCTTCTAAAGTGACGGAAATACTAGAGGACGAACAGACGCACAATTGTTCACTTTAGAAAGGAATACGTGCAAAAAATTAATGGGCTACAAGATTAATACTACACCTAGTATGCTAACCATTTCTGGACAAACTCAATGTTAACTTTACTTCATGTCCAACAAATTAATAAAGAAAAAAGACAAATGGTTTCTAAATAGAGACCATAACAAAGACTTGTTTACAACCAAAATTCTGACCGACAAACATACCAGGACAGGGATGCCAAATATTACTTGCTTCAGACCATGATACAATCCTCATTTGCAATTTGAGGCATGACATAAATAAGGCTCACTTTTGGAAGGTTCAAGTGTTTAGTTATTATTACAAATTCCAATTTTATCCATCAATTTCTAATACCATGTTAAGTGAGGGATAAAAAGGTTGCATCATGGCAAAATTAAGTAGGGTTCTTCATTTTTCCAATCTTATTTTTTAGATCTACTTCCGAGAGGAAACCGATATGTTTAGTTTCGAAATAGTAATGTAGTTAACAGATGATGAGCCAGTGCATTCAAACATAAGGAAGAAATTGCCCAGGATAAATTAAGACCTGACAGAATAAAACAAATAAGCACATACCGCATCAACTTGTACTGCTTTACTGTTATGAGCTAAAGGCCCATATACCCGAATGAGGGCAACACAGTTTGATGTGTAAGTATCATCATTCACACCTTTTTCTGCCACTAAATTTTTGTAACCAGATCCCAGACCGCCCTAGAGAGGAAAAAGAAAATCAAATAACAGTTGGTTATGACCCTTGACTTAAGATTAAGCATTTCGTAGTATTTGGGAATGAATCTCAGTTCTATAAAAAGAGCTTGTTAACAAGGTTCTACACAATACTACCTTAAGTACCACCATAGGCTGAAAAAGTGCAATGAATTGTGGTGGCTCTCTATCTTGAAATATGAACCCCTGCATGTAGCATATTCATACTGGTGAAACATTGAAAGCAAAAATATAAAAAGTAACTAAAATCTAATTTGAATGGTATTAAGGTACAGTTGATAAATAATTTTGTAGATCCACCCGCAATTACAACAAACCTGAGTGGGTTTGCCCTTCAGTGAGTTAAACATTGTGTTAGCCAACTGAGCAGCAGTCTTTCGGTCCTCCTGGACAAGATAATATAACCATGTTAATGTACATATGTAGCTACAACAGGACCAAATTTTAACTAACCACAAAAGAGTACCACACAGAAAAGCAACCCAGTAGGAAATGGACACTAAGGTACCATATAAACATTAAATCATAATGATAATAATAACAATAACAATAACAGTGATTTTTAACAAATGTTAATTTTCAAAACAGCAATGGTTCACTATCATCATCAAACTCATCCACTTACCAATATATGGCAGAAAAGAAGAAAAAAAACTGGGCAATGAGTTAAATCATGTATGTCATGTTGGTTGGAAATTGGAAAACATGTTGCATACAAGAAGAAATTTGAAAAGATATACAGCCATGTAAGAAATGGTGCAGAAAAGGTGAAGAAAGTCAAGAAAACTTGACAATGATTAACAAGTGGGAAGCAGAAACTGACATGGTCCAGGAGGTGAGTATCAGTAAGGAGAAAACCACAATAAACGTGGGTAATGTTCACATCAAGGAGGAGGTGTAGCATATTACATCCCCTTGGTTAAAAGGGAGTTGCAGATAAAGTTTCCTGAATATAATTGACTACAAAGGAAACCATGTAAAAAAATCATTTGACTTTTTATGCTGAACGAACAATTAAAAAGAAGATATTTGGTGCTAACTTAAACAAGAATTCTGTTAGAGAAAACTCCTAGCATATAACGGTGGAGATTGAAGTCAGTTTTCAGCTACGTGTTGGTCTACTATCATGTCACTAGAATCAATGGTACTCCTATTGAAGAATTATGCATAAAAAAACAAATGAGCAAAATGTGATACCTCTTGTCAACATGCAATCACCTCTTTACATCTTTTCTAAGAAACCAGTTTTATATTATAAACTAATGATTACAATAGGATAGATGCTGAACTTGTTTACTTTTACATGTGTCTTTGAGAATCTAGATGATATGATATAAGCATAGAAACGGTTCTCTAAACTACTTCAGATCTGGAATGAAACTGTACAAATTACCTCAACACTATCCTTCCCAATCCAGCAGCATAAAAAGTAATCTTCTTTTCTATCACCTGAATATACATAATGTACAATGTAGCAATCTCCGCTGTGAAATTTGCCATAATCTTCTTTAGGCAATGGAGTCTTGGCACTCCCATCAATGTACCATACCTGGAAAACAAGCAGTACTTAATATTCTGAAACACATAAGCATAATTGTTATCAAATTACAAATCCACAAAAACGAAATGTCAACTAAACCTCCATCTTTCCACCTCCTTCAAGTAGAGGTGGGACTTCTTCTTCTCCAGGGGCACTTTTTGCTGCACCCTTGGCACCACCTTGTTGCTTGAGCAAAGCTAACAGTACATAAAATATGGCATCAAGAAACTTGACCAAGAAAATACCACAGTTTAAGTCAATACTGAGAAAGCAACCACTACCTGCTACTTTTCCTCTTCCCTCGTCAGCACCAGCACCTGCTCCCCCTGACGGCCAAGAACTAAAGTTGGCCTTAAATGAGTGTGTCTCGAAACCTTGAATCAGGCGGGTTATTCGTGTTGCTTTTGGCCTGTTTTGGCTAGAAACAAACTCCTGGAGGAAGTGTGAACACATGAGAAGCTATACATTTCAGTAACATGTGAAAAATTAAGTGTTTTGGCACTACCTCAGCAGCTTGGTAAGCAGCTTTTCTCTCATCCACTTGTGTTGAACGGCCTACCCAAACGAATACCTCAGCCCCACAATCCAGTAAAAAGCACTTGTCGTTCTCCAACTTGGATTTGGATAGATCGCCTTCTACAGGTTCTACTTTTTCTCCGGTAATACTAAATAAACCAATAATTACGGATTAGCAACACAATTTAATGTAGGCAGAGATGATTTTGGGAATGCAGTGATGTAAAACACAGTACTTTTTTCAAAGATATTCTATCAGGGAAAATATTTGTGCAAACATATACTAATGCAAAAGGGACAAGTGAACAAGAAAAAGAACTTCAGAGGCATCAAAAGAAAAAAAAAAGTTATTCAAATGGCATCTGACACATTCAAATTGAATTTCATGTTGGATGGTTGGCAACATTTGCGGGAAAAAAAGCCAACTGAAAAAAGCAAATTAGCTAAAAGAAGGGAAAAAAAAACATATTCGTAGAAGATATGAACACCTACATACAATGATATATTTGCTAAAAAGATAGGATACCTAAATAATTTAGCAGGAGTGGCTTCTGGAATAATATCATCTTCACTGGCAACCTTCTTGCCAATTGGAGCAAAACCGCCCATATTGACCCAGAACTCACCTGAGTCTGATTCAGTATCCAACTTCCCATCATCTGCAATTGTAACACCAGGTTTTCGTCAATGAGTAACAAATAGTTGCCACCAAACTTTAAGGATGTGAATAGGGACCTTAATATTAGCCAGAAAAGGCACCCTGATATAGAAACATATTATACAAGGAAAATCATAAAGCATCAATCATAAAAACTTGAGGACTTACCAACAATGGCAACATCACACACCCCACCATGATACTTTTCCTTTAAAACTTGAATAACTTCCAAAGCCTTAGCCCTTTCCTGAATATTAGAATTTGTGCCATTGAACTGAAAGATCTTATTCTCTGTGTCCAAGATAAATACATCGTCGTGATTCAGTGAAGACCGAGCAAAAGGGACCTACACAAGCAAAAAAATAGTAAAAACCTTTGATCTGCAAAAGGCTCAAATTCACAAATGTCATTTGATGGTCATAAAAACTTATGCTAGAAGAACCAGAAACCTGCTTCATCCTGATTGCTCGTTTACCCCTGCAGATATACATCCTAGTTTCAAATTTGTCCTCCTCGGGTGTTTTAAATCCAGATGCAATACCTCCCTCTAATGGTATAATACACGGCTTAAAGTATGTCAAGAACTTGTCAGACTCCAGGCCTTGAAGTTCCCGATGCTGCACAGCACGCCCTCCAAGACTGGCATCAAGTTCAACAGTTTTGATAGCTGCCGTACCAGCTTCATCCTATGATAAGAAGATTAACGTCAATTTATAACAATTATGATATTAGGTCTAAATGAAACTAAGGTAAATTAGATTTCAAAAACATGCATAACTCTAGGAGAGAGAGAGAGAGAGAGAGCACCTGACTTGTATCTTTTCCAATCCAGAAGTGTATGTCATACACAAAAGCACCACTTCCCTTGCCAGAGGTCTACAAAAAAAAACATCAACAAAAATAAGTGAAAAAGCAGCAAGGCTGTCCCTTTGCCAAGAAAAGGAAGAGGCCTATGTGGGGGATTTGATAACGCATATTTATCCCACAGTTTGCCGGGAACTTTTTGCCTTAGATTTATCCCCAAAGGCGTACACAAATTAACAGTAACCAAGGAAAAATACAATTTAATGAAAAGCGTCGTAAGAGTGGCAGCCTGAAAAATTACACATCAGTTTGTGAGTTCTGATTGCAGCAGACGTCTGGCAAATGTGCAGCCCCAAAATGTGCTTATGCAAGAAATGAGACTTAAATTATTGCGTTATGAACCATACTCAAACACTAATAACCACCATAATACATGCATGTATGTCATATTCGTCAATCCCAAAATCATTGTCATTTTTACAGAATCAAGACCCAATGAGCTCACTAACAGGAGTGTATTAGTTTATGCTCCAACCTACTACCTGGATATACCAAGAAACACTTGCAGTCTAATGAGGCTACTACAAAATATTCACTTATGGGTGGGGTGAGCTCTTCTATTTGGTTTTAATGCTTTCTCTAGGCTATGAGGTTCATCCAGGGGAGAGATCAAATTTCAAGAAATAGTTAATGATCTTATCGATTATCAATGTGGAGTTGCATAATTTTCTAAAGTTCAACTAAACCCATATTCATCACAGTAAGGATTGGATTCAAGCTTTCCCGTCTACTTCTCATCAATGGACTCATATGCATATAAAGAAGTGGGGTTCATTCAATACATTCCTATCTTGATATCTTTGAGGTGCTGGGATTTCCAGAACTCCATGGATATGCATGAGAGAAATGCTATCCCCACTTGGACCAAGACATAACTTCTACTTGTACAAAAACAAAAAGGATAGCCCTAAGCCGATCATCTCATGGGTATTGAGAACGAAACAAATGAGATGGTTCTGTTGTTCTCTTTAGATACGATGTATATGGTAACCTAAAAAATTAGACTAAAGCTGCATATGAGATTTGAGTTTCAACGGATGGATTAAGACTATAGACTAAACTGAAAAGTATAGATACCAAAATAAATAAATAAATGCAAGAGAAAATGGACTTTCATGCCTGTAAAACAATGTAAGAATCCCCCATATAGAACCTTCCATGTTCAGACTTTGGCACTGGAACCGGCTGAAAGTTCTCAATTCGCCAAATTTCAGTTCCTCTGCGAGATGTTAAGTTTAACATTCTTGCGGTGAAAATGGGTACCATTTCGAAGCTCAACAAAATCATCAAAACTAGTTCAGTCATTATCATGTTATAATAAATGATGTGTAAGTAAATATTAGTAATTAGCATTTAAGTATTCATTAGACAAAGGATACAACTTTGAACCAACACCCTGAAATGCAGGGTCCAAAGCTTTCGTAGCCATCTCCTCGGATTATTCTTTGCTACCACTAGATGTTGGTAAAAATAAAATAGGCTACCACTTTCCCGTATAACGAGTTACGAAGACAATGCACGTATAAGGAATTACGAAGACAATGCACTGCAAGTCACAAAATATGGGAGGTTACATATATGTGGAGAAAATAAAATATTAATCACAACAAAAACATGATGTGGCTATGTTACAGCATAGCCTATGATGTCAGCTTACAGTGCTGGGTGCAGCTGTATTAACAAAATCTTAGCAACAAAGTAACTATGCTAAGCAGAAACTGCGAGCATGCCATGTCATTTATTTGCATATTTTGTTTTTACTATCTGCTAATTTCCCCAACTTTCGGCAAGCTAGCAGAAATTAAAGCCAATAGAATTGCATAAGTTCAAGGTCGAGAAACAAATAAAAGACAAAAGACAAGCGGATAAAATCAAATCCAGGATATGCGAATTGGACTGCTGTTGATCTATAATAATTCTACATACATCCGTCAAAGCAAGGCAAATTACAATTCCAGGCAACCATACTCAACTAGTGACATATATGCAAGTTTACTCGACATTAATGTCTTCATGCGGTTAACAACAAATTGCACTTAAATTCAAATCATTACCATAGATATACACATCAACTTCAAGCCTAGCCAGACATTGAAGATAATCAACCACGAATCGAGAAACCAAAAGACAAAGAAAACGGCTAATTAACAACAAACAAATCAGCGTCAGATGAAACCAAAAACAAAGCCAGCTACCGAATCACGAAAGCTAAACCGGATCCAAGTGAAATAGAAGGAGAAAATCATAATGCGAGAGGAAAATGAGAAGGATCTGCACTCAGGATGTCAAATGCGCAGCACAAAATCGATGGAAAATGGAGTGAAATGGACGATCAACGTACCCGAAAGAGCTCTACGATTAGGCAACGACGATGAGAGGAATGGTAATGGAAGAGGAAAGCTAACAATAAAGAGAGAGGAGAGGAGAATTATTAGAGCGGTGTCTCTCTCTAGCTTTTTGCCGCATGAAGATTTGTAGATGCAGAGAGAAATTTGAAGGGAGAGAGAAAGTCCTGTTATTTATGGCAAAGACCCGGTCTCGGTGGTACCACCTTTTTTCCCGGTTCCTATCATCGTGCCCACCACCTTAATCTCTCTCTTAATTACCCACAAAACATGCCGTTACGATCATAACATTACTATTATTATATTTACTTATTAAATATCGTAATTAAATAAACTCATGTCATCTTACCATTAAAGAATCATTTGTTTATCAAACATGAATTCTAAATATATATAAAAAAATTCAGACAATACAGATTTTCCGAAGGAGTAATTATTTTATTGCCCAATGGTGTCTCCAGACATTATAGACATAAAATCGGGAGGGTTCCCGTCGCGGTCTACAAAACGTAGAGCAATACTAAGTAACTAAACTAAAACATAAATAACTAGTCGCCTTGTTTTGTTCTTGTGTTTTAGTATCCACGATATCTTTGTGCAGTTCTCGAGAGCGGACTTGCAAAACTACTTCAACTGAAATATATTGTCTGACAGGATGATTGCCAAACTTTCAATACGACTTGTCCTATAGATTTTACTATAGACTCTTTAATTCTGGACTGGGTCGGACTTGCATTCTTCAAAGAAAATAGTGTATATCCTGATAATCGTTGACATATTCTTTGCTTTGATCCATCTGAGTACCTCCTGGATGTCAATGACCTCAGCAGCCTGGACTTTGCAGTGCCTCTTCGACAAGCCTTAAACTCCTAAGGTTTCCAGAACAGATCTCCCGCTTGGTTAACGTGATCGCTTGCCATGCTTTCCGCCGCTTCGGGATCGTTAAACCCCTACCCGTTGTTCTTTGCCATAACAAAAGCTATGAAATGAAACCTTGCCACGCTTCGTGCAAAGAAGCCGGAGAAAAATGAACTCCACAAACCTCAACTACCAACAAATCAATATGCCGCTAATAAAACCTAACTCTCAGATGAAAGAACGCAACAATTACCCAGTACAAGAACTGTCTGATGTAACAATACATTAGTATGACAACAAAATTATTAAATTAATATATATTTTTTCTTCATAGACAATTATTATTCACTATACACAATGGTGTTAGATTAAAAACATTGGTAATAGTAAAAGACAAAGGGTCATATGATTCCATCAAAGCTAGGATATACAAGAGGAAGAGATTATTATACTCAAATCAAATGAAGTTTATGTATGTTGAGCTTCAAATGATTTATCGAAATTTATTTAATCAAATGCTTGTACATGTAGATGAAATATTAAAATCACGATCTTTAAAAAAGAGGTTCAAGGCCACTTTTTGATTCTGTATCACCATACCTCATAAGCGTCAAAAGTGAACTCTGTGTCGACCGTTTCGCGAAAGAGCTTTAAAGTGGAGAGGGAGTGAACACAAAGATGGAGGTCTAATATTGTGTACTGTGTAGATAAGATATTAATTGCATTGTTCACGTAGACATGTAAGGTCCTTATCTGGGCGTGCCCGCCAATAATATTCAGTCAACGCAATTGATTCATGAAAATTCATCGCATTGATAAGATATATAGTTACTGAGAACAAACCTGAGTATATATTTTATCCAAAAAAAAAAACCTGAGTATATATGATAAAAACCAAACTTGGTGGCTGAACTGTGAATCTTACTTGTTATCTTGCTTGATTTGAATGAAGATTGATATGAATATGCTGTGATAATTTAATGAATAAAGATGCCATCTGTCTCTGAAAATGTAACTCTGTTTCAACATTATTATGGTTATGTTTGGCTCAAAGTAATGCAGACAAGAACTTAATTAAGTAATGTAATACAACACTTGTAACCATGTATCAATTACAAGCTGACAATGTGAAGGCAAAACATAATGTAATTAATACAAAACTGCAAAAATAAACATACACATCAGGAAGATCCCAGAAAAGGGAAATCAATTTAGGTTTAACCTTCACCATCTGAAAGCAAGCAGTCTTGTATTTGCTCCCTGGAATAAGTGTTTAAAACAGAGTTATATTTAATCTGAACTAATAATAAGAACTTGGTTAATCTATTTTTCAGGTCAGTAATGGAATTGCTGGGCAAAAATGACAAAAATCGGACAATGAATCAACTGAACGACTCAACAGAATATGCATATCAGTACCAATGGTATTCAGACTACGTTTAGATGTGAGCCTGTGGATGTCATTATTGAAACCATTGTGTTCGTACTCAAAGTAGATATAGATCTCTGTAGCTAATAGGATGATGCAACTACACTGCAAATTTTATTGTCCTTGACTTTTAAGTGCTAAAACGTTCAGCATAGAAGCATAACTTTAAGCACCATAATTGAAAAAGTGACATAATCACTGGTGGATCCACAATTGCACTACCTCCACTCTAGAATATCTAATACCAGTAATCTAATGATTTTCCAATAATAATGATTCAGGCAATTGGTTGCACATTTTCAACTTCAGAGGTATAAAATATTTTTATCTCACTCGTTACTGACAATGATCAGGTCCAACCAGATATTTCATTTCACTTAACTGCTCACGTGCTACTGACAAAGCAAGTATTTATTTATTTGTACATGTGAGGGCAAGTAGTTAAACACATACTATCATCATATCGAAAAAATAGATGACAATAGTATATTCTCACCTTAGACAGCTAAGTTTGTCAGGATTATCAAGCTTTGGTCGTGCAATCAATGGCTGGGGTAGAAGTGAATAGAAATGCTCCATCGATGAAGAATCCTTAGGAAGAATCTGAAACTGGCAACTTGTGCAGCAGGAAGCACCAAAAATATCAGAATCCCTCTGGTAATTCCCAAGACTGCTGTAACTTAGCAAGTCGGACTTGTTTATTGGGCTATTGCAAATAGGACAAAATGATTCTGAGGATATAGATTCACTAGGCTTGATGTTGAATCTCTTTTGACGCCTCCGGGTGGCCAGAGGAACAGCATCATCATTTATTTCTGGAATTCTATTGAAATGAAATGGAGTAAGCTTTCCACCTGTCCTTACAATTGTGCACTCCCGTGAAGGATTCTCTTCCTGTAGAATAAAAATGCTATCAGGGACTTGCCATTAACGGCAATGCTAAAACAAGTTCCGATGTTTCTCAAAGGCTAAAAACCATTTTTCTCTTCAGATCAAATAAATAGATTTATAAGAAAATAGAATCTCTGAATAATACTCGATTACAGCATCAGAAGGTGTCCTCCAAAACTTGTACCAGAAAGTAATTAGGTGGACAAAGTACATGAACAGTAACTTAAAGTGAATTAAGCTACTCAAAATTTTACTCTGCATCTGGACTGAAGGCAACATTTTACCAACAGAGGGAAGGGTATTGAACAATGACTTTAAGTGAATTAAGCTACTTGAAGTTTTACTCTGCCTCTGAAGGCAGCACTATACCAATAGAAGGAGGGTATTGCACGATAGAAGTTATCCTTCCTAAATGTCACCCCAAAAATACACACCTCGTAAAGATTTGGGAAAAACTAAAAATATTTTAAGGCCCACTTTCTACCTGCAATAGTTTCACAAATGAAGACACCAAACCGTTGATGCCAGAGCCATTACTACTGAACACCTCCATAGTCTTTAGACTGCCCTGCCAGTATGGGATCAAATACATCATTCAGATGTTATGTATATATATTACAAAACCAACCATAACAGAGAATAAGTGGAAAAAATATAGTTTATAATTAATTATAATAGTAAAATACAGAACAGGTACGAATTACAAACCCATCAAGATGGCATAACGTGGTGATCTCCTGTAAGAGGCAGTCACGAAGAGGAAGTACTATGGGGACTTGCCAACGTGCATCAACATACTGTATGTCTGCTGACAAGGAGTAACCTTGGCCCTGGCAAAAACACATGCCTATGAAAGTTAAAGATGGTTTTCATCATTGATCAGGGGTGTCAATAATGCTTGCTAAAGAACTAGTTGCTTCCTTCACAACATTACAGAACAAAACCAATAACTATCAATTAATGCATAGGTTGAAAGAAAAAAAAACTGTGATGAGGCCTTCATTCAAAAGTTGCATTGTGGTTAAAACAACCAAAGAGCCCGCAGATGACGTATGATGTGAATCTTTCATGCAAATAAGGTATATCTAACCGATGCAGCGATGCCTACTTGTACAAGTCCTTGGTTCAAGGGTCAGGGTTCAAATCAGGTAGGCAGCGGTGTTGCTAATGAGCATGTGGTATATCTTTTGAGTAAGAATAGATTAATCTTTCAAAAAAAAAAAAGAATAGATTACAAAATGAAAATGAACGCTATGTTATTGAAAATGCACATTTGATGTTTATGGATAAAAAAATATACTTTTACTCCCAAATTATCTTGTCTGAAAACAATAATTGATAATCAAATTTGGTGGGTTCCAGGAACAGGTAATTGACAGTGCGTAAATAGGTCAGCTGGCAGTGGATCATAAATCACCCAAGTCCCTACAGGAAAGGAAAGATAAAATGCATTTTACGAATGAGATGTGACAACTGACACCTGCGAGCAGAAACCACGCTCTGAGCTGATGCAAACTACACAAGAGCTCCACTATTCAAGACTTGAAGTATTATATCCATACACATGCCAATGTCTTCTTCCCGATTGGTATAATGTTTCCTTACCAGATGATTAAATTTTAAGGCTTTCCGAGAACAAACCTTTACAGTCGCGGAAAGGACATGGCAAGCAATCCTGGATGTGCATGATCCTAGCACAATTCTGTTGTATCCATTTTCAGCTGCAACCTGTAAGAAAAGCAAAGAAATTGTTAAATGTACAGTCTTTAGCACATCATCCCATATGCTAAGTACTCAAAATAATAGATCAAAGCCAAACCTTTTGTAAGCACAACATTCTTAGATATAGCAGAAAATCTTCCTTCCCGGTGGCATCTAAAATCCCATCAAGCAACACTTTCAACTTGTCCCCACCATCTTCAGAATCTGAGTAAACACTTGCAATAGGCACGATATGCAATTTTTTAGCTGGCGGGGATAGATTTGACACAGCCAATCTCATTTCTTCAATCACTTCATTAATTTTGTGATTTGGAACTTTAAGAGCACAAGTTTCGTCAACAAATGCCACCCCAACGCCAAAAACAGGCAGCGATCGATCTCTACTCGCATCAAAATTCTTCTGTGCTCTATGCTGCAACTCGTGTACAAACTGTAAAGCCACCCTGAAACCGTAAATATCAATACAGATCATCTTCAAAGCCCAGTATAATTGTTTGGTTCGAAAATTACCTGGAGGAAGGGCCGCCGGAGAAAGCGACGAGGATGTTATCGGAAGGAGTAATCATGGCGTGGGAAGTAACGGAGAGACGGAACTTCCCGAACAGATTGGCAATCGGCGCAGTGAAGTCCGCCCTCGCCGCCGCCGCTAGAAATGGGCTCGTTGGCCTTGCACTTGATGCAGAGATTTCGATTATCGTTATTGGGATCAGCGATTGGCTTGCCGTTCTCCGCCGGAGCTAGCGACTTGACATGATCGTCTTCATCTTTGTAGCAATTGGATTGGCACGTCGATGCGTTGCACGCCATTGATTGGTCTCTGGTTCGTCTCAGTGCTTGCTATGCTTTAGGGTTTTAGGAGTAATAACAAATTTCAGGAACTGGGATAACTGGATGGAGGACGTAAGAACGGGCCTCAAAGATCCAACTCAGCAGAGGTGGATTGGGCCCGTAAGGGCTATACCAACGAACCGATGCTAAGCGATTTTAATGTTTCGGTATCAATGTTTGTATCGCGTGTAAAAGCGTTGATATTGGTGCTAGTTCAACAGCGACTTCTTGCGCGGAGCCGG